>JAHZMZ010004566.1:0-10249 GCA_027743805.1 Lepidocyrtoides sp. E14
GACCACCACCACCACCACTACTACTACTACTACTATTACAAGCACTGCACTACAAGTACTTTCATCTCGTCATTATTATTGCAATAACTTAGTATTCAGTAGAAGAGCCACACAAATACATTCATAGAAGGAGCTACTAATGGCCTAATACTACTTCTAAATATTACATAAATTGATAAAAAAAAGAAGAATATGTTGGATATACATTTCAAGTCACATAATATATACTACTACCCACATAAAATAAATGTATGTACGCATACATTTTTTTTGTTTTTACTTAGGTACGTAAAAACATAAGTACTAGTAGTAGTGGCATTGGTGAATGAAAAGGGAGTTGTTGGAGGAAGTAGCAAAGACTTTGTTCATGTGAAGGAAATGCGGCAGCTGTCTGAGGAGCCAAAATTATATAGGCATGGAGACAGCATGATCACTGTAGGTAGTAGTAGTAGGTAGAGTAGCAGAGCAAGAACCATTAGTGTACAAACTACTTGTATTTACTTGTACTCTTTTCTCTTGCTCTGCTGCTGCTGCATGCTGCTGGTGAAACTAACAAAGGAAAAGTGGTAGCAGTGGTGGTGGTGGTCGTGGTAAATGGCACATATACATAAGTTATGTTTCATTGCATTTCATAGTAACCTACACACATATGTAGTAGCTTATATTTTAGGTAGTGAAAGTTTACATTAAACGAGTATACATATACAACATGCTACTATACTACTGACACAGGTATAAAATTTATGTGAGAGTGAGCAGAACACGTAATGTAAATCCTATAAGTCCGCTTTGTTCCGTCAGTTCCGTGCTACACCTACACACAAAATACTGCTGTAAGAGAGAGAGAGAAAGAGAGGGAGAGAAAAAAAAAGAAAGGAAAAGTAGGGAAAGAAACGGGCTTGCTATCAAATATGCTGCAATTCACTTTTTTCTTTCATGATCCAGCAAGTCCACTAGTCATACTTTATGTGTGGTATAATACTATGGTACACTGTATCTACTTACACTTGCCCACTCACTCATAAGTACAGATAAGTAGTACAATATGTTACTACTACAAAACTACTACATTTATACTACTACAAAAAAAACAACTACTGCTATTACTACAATTACTCTTGCTGGGGGTGTACTGCTGTTCACTTTGGTCTTGAGTTAAGAAGAAGAAGAAAAAACGAAAAGCTAGCTGGTTTAGGTTTATTTTATTTTTTTATTAGACTTTTAAGTAGACGCATATAAGTAAAAGCATAATAACGCACGACCACACCACAAAGTGTCTCGTCTATAAGAGTCGATCACATCTCTCCAATATCATCATCATATTTATATGTAATCTCAACTTTTTTTTTATTCTTCGGCTCACTTCTACATACTTCTTTTCTTGCTGGTTGCTTCTGCAGGAAAAAAAGAGAGAAAAGAAGAAGAAGAAGAAGAAGAAAAAAAAAGATTTTTTCTTTTCTCTTCTCTTTCAGCTGAAAGTGGCACAGACTACAACAAAGAACGAGACACATACTCACTCAATGATATTAGTACATACAAAAAAAAGAAGGAGCCGCTAGTAGTAGGTATACATTTTTGGCGAGAATGCGAACACGAGACAGCTACAAAAAAATCTTTAAAAAATATTTTTTTTGCTCCTGTTTTTCAGTACTGCCTCTACTACTTCTGCTTACATAAAAAAATAGTTTAACATTTTTACAATAATAAAATCGGTTTTAGCACAGGATAAAACACACAAAAACACATTAAAAATGATGTTGATGAGAGGAAAAACTACAATTTAGGAAGTGCATGATGATGATTCTAGATGGTTAACAATGGCAAGAAGAGAAGACACGATCACGTCTAAATATTCAACAATATTATTACTACTATTTAAATATAAAGGAATGGATGCATAATCGGTAGATGAGGAGAAGAAAGGACAAGGAGGATGTTAGGATTTTGGAGTGAGAAATGAAATCAATTTAGTGAAATAAAATGCTAACGTTTTTACTTATGTATACTTACAAACGCTACTGACTGAATGAAAGATTACTGAAATAAAGCAACTGTGATACGTAGTAAGAAATAAATAGGTGCACAAGCACACAATAAAATTTATACAAGTGTTTGTATTACAAAGGATACTGATGAGTTCTAGGTAGAATAACAATAATAGTGGTGGTGTTTAAGTGACGAAAGGGATTCAGAAGTGGGAAACACACAGAATAACTACAACAACAACAACAACAACACGACAAACCTCTTGATTCAATAAGTCATTGGAAAAAATTACAAAGTAGAAAGTTATACGCGGAGAGAGAGAGAGAGAGAGTGAAAGAGATGAATTTCGCTGATAGGTAGGAAAGGGACTTGTTATTTTTGCGGATGTTTCGTTTTTTATCCTACCGAGTGGAGGAAGATGCGATCAAATAAAAAAATACTTTCAAGACTATACAAAAGACTCCCATGATTATTTCTCTGGGCCCACATAAAATTTGTCTAGAATTGCTTTGTTGGTTGCTGCGTGCTCTGCTATCAACTGCTGCGTTGTTTTCTCCTCTCTGCTGATTCAGAGAAAGGGAGGGAGAAAGCAGAACAAGTTTACTTTTACGGCATTCTCTTATGACTGCCTCTTGCCGTCTGAAGAACTGACTCGGAATATGTTGATTGAACAAGCAGTAATGCAACAACAATTTGGTCGACATTGTTAACTGAGCGTCAACAACAGAAGATCTGATCTAGAGACTGTATGCATGATACGGAGGTAAAGAAAAAAAAACAAGCACTGGTAAAAAAGTGTGGTGCTGGAAAGCCATCCCTAAAAGAAATGAGCTGTTCAGTGGAGAAAAAAAGCGCGTACTAGAATCGACTTGAACAGCTAATGCGTTAGTACAATCATAGTACTACCACCACTTATTATATTGCAAAAAAAGTGGGGATTTCTCTGTAGTGGTAGCACTACTACTACTACTACTGGCTATGGTGGTATGGTGGTGGGTTTGATACTCTTGAACAAACTATACATACATTTATGTAAAAATATTTGGCCTTTTATAAGCAGAAATAGGTACAAACACACATACCAGCATCACAACTGCTGTTGTATTGCTGTGTTCGTTATGCATAAAACTAGGAAGATGCATAATGCGCAAATCCCCTAGCACTATCGCACTGCGTTAAAAGGGAGAGTGAAAGAGAGAAATAGAAAAGACAGTTGTATTTCCTTTCTCATTCCTTTTTAACGTGGAAAGAGAAAGAAAGAGAAGAGAGAAAATTTGTAGTTATGTTAGCATGTATGTTTGCATAGCTTATATGAGCCAGTGAGTGCAGATCATGGGCAACTAGCCAACGAGCAGAAAAATGTATATATTTTTTTGTCTGTTGGTTTTTTCTCTCTCCATTTGATTTTTTTCTCCTCAGCTTGTTCTACATGTTTAAGCTAAACTCCTTACCGGGCAATAAACACAAAGCAGCGGCCTTTTCCAGGAATATCCAGCATGTCAACATTCTTGGAATTCATGGTCTGTGGTTGCTGCTGCTGTTGTTGTTGGTGATGATGGTGTTGATGGTGAAGCTGTTGTTGTTGTTGTTGTTGCTGCTGCTGTTGGTGATGATGGTGCTGTTGATGATGATGATGCTGGTGTTGTTTACTGATGACAACAGCACCACTTCCATTCATAACCTGGGGCTGTTGAATCCCAGCTGCGGGGATGTTGCCCGAAAAAGTAAAAAAAAGAAAGTTGTGTATTTAATGTAAGTGTAGATGAGTGTGTACAAACATATATCTAGGCATGAAGCAAGTTTTAGTAGGTTGACTTTAATGAAGTGGTTGTTGAACGAGACAAGAAACTATACAACTTTTACAAGTAGTGGAAAGAGCACCAACTCTTACAAAACCATGACATGGATCACTTATGAAAATGAGCGTTTGTAGTGACACTACACTTGTTCGGTTTTCAAGGAGCGACAAGAGAATACAAAGCTTCTTCTCTAATCGTCTCCTTGACGAAGACAACTTGAAACTAGCAATGATTTGATTGGTCTTACCATTTTTGTTATCAACGTGAGCAGTTGTGATGATGGTGGGAATAGCGATTTGCTGGTGAACCAAACCTGCCGGGTTGTTAACTGAAGAGCCTTGAAGGGAAGAATGTAGTTGCTGTTGTTGCTGATGATGATGATGTGCTAGTTGGGCTTGATGTTGTTGAAGTGTTGGTCCCTGAGTGGAAAACAGGTGCCCGGCGGGAATAACTGGGAAAAAGTTTGTGGGTAAAACTGTAGCAATCTGTTGAAACTGGGGCACACCCCCAATCGCTTGAAGTGCTTGAACCGATGTGTGCCCTTGAGGAAGTATCCCAGTTGACTCATAGATACCAGAAAGATCCCGCGACGTACACCCTGAAACTTGCCATACAATTTTCTTCCGGTTAGCTCTCCACACAATTTCATACTGCACTAAAGTATCCAACCAATCACACAGCATTCAAATAAAATATTAAATAAATACGTAACAAGTTGGTAGATAAACAACTCACGAATTGTTACACACGACATTCATCAACACGATACCATACTATTATCATCATTATCATCAACATCATGCACAAAATATATAAATCATGTTTGCAATTTACATTTACAAAATCCCAATTCTCATTTCCTACTACGGAACAAACTAAGGTAACAAAAGCCTACTCAAGAATAAAACAAAAATATAATAATAGACTAGTAACATGAAACGGCAAAAACGGTTTGAAATACAGCACTCTATTGAAAAGCATATTACTACACAATAGAAACTCTCTACATGAAATAATACAGTCCACTTCTCCATTTCTATGCAACAGCAAAAAAAAAATATTTCAGTTAAAGAACTACTCTGCCCTCTACATATGTACGTCAAGCTAAGTATTCCGAAAACAATAAAGTGCATAATGAAAACGACATCAATATTTGAACTTAAAGCCATAACAATAATCGACAATGGCAGCTAGTTAAATGCTGTTATTTACCGACTACACGCACAACAATACGGTATTAAAGGGTCATCATAAAACATAATAAAATGTATTGCGTGAAAAAAGAAAAAATGATACATACAAATATTTTAACATAACGACCGTAATAACAGTGATTACACATAACTAACTTGCAATTAATTAGCTATTTAAAAAAAATGCTAGTTAGTTAGCAGCGACAACAACAACAATCATGTATTCATTCCCTGTCAAAATGACATCAACAACGACAGCAGAGGAATATCTGTTATCGAACAATAACTTTGTATTTTATTTTCTTTGAAAGAAATACTTTGACTAGAGCAGTAATTATACTATCATTATTAGGCCATTTATTTCTAACAAAAATAAATAAATCACATGAAACTAAATAACTTTAACAAAAAAATTAACAATAATAATAAAATTGGGCTAACGATTACACAAATTCCTAAGCACTATTGATATACAATGAGTAAATATATATACTCAGCACCGAAACTTGTTTCGAATCTATACGAGTGGCAGTTGCAATTTGTAAACTAAAATAAATAAATTATGTAGCCAAATACCAAGTGAAAAACTCAACCATCATAGTAGTACGCTAAACTTTTGTTAAAGTACTTTTTTTCTTCTAAAGTCTATTATTTTATGCAAGAAATGGATGCAGTTGAGAGTTCACTAAATTTACGTAGAGCGGAGTGTGATTATGATGACTCATAGAATTTATGTTGAAGTAATTTTATGCAAGCGAATTTACTTCTCCTAATCTGTAAACTACTTTTATTTATTTATTTATTATTCTATCCTATAAATTAGCACTTTGAATATAAACTTTTAAGCAATTTTACTATATGTATACCTGTGCACGTACATACACAAATAACTATGCACAGTCCTTTCTTTACTATTATGTATCTTTTGCTTTGCAGTAGTAGTTCAACGTTAAACAACAAGTGAAAAATGAAGAGAGGTGATATCATCGTTTGTGTGTTTTTTTAGTACTTTGATGAAGTCGTGGTTGAAAACGATGGTTGTGGTTACGATAGAAGAACAGAGGATGTTTTTATTAAAAACATGAAATGTTGCTAAATTTAAAAAAAAAGGAATGTGTTCGGGTCAGATCAGGTCAGCTATGTATAGTAGGTAATTCTTCTCATAATTCCACTAGATAATATAATGTCTACAATTTTTTTCTCATTCTTGGGCATTCCAATAAAAATACGGGGAGAGTATGGTAGTGCAATATTTCATTACAAGAGAGAGTTTGCAGTTTGCATAATAAGGCGTTATAAAACAGTTGATAACTTTCTATAGTATGGTATCAATTTGTACAAAAAATACAATCAAGAGATTGATAGGAGTTGAAGCAGTAGTTAAAAGAGAGCATGAGATGGACAAATAATGTGGAGGGGGAAAGGCAAAAAGAGGGAATCCAAATGTGTAGCACAAAAGGCACAAAATATTTTTTTTATATTACGCTATCAATATTTTCGTATTGTGAAAATGGTTTAACTTTTATCTCACTAAAACAGTCAAACAGTTCTAATAATGTATTTGAGACAAAAAAAACGATGAAAGTTGATACCAGCCATTGTCACCATCATAATATGTATTATTAGCAGCAGCAGCAACGCCATACATACTATTATCACAATACGCATTTTTTTCATAATACGCAAAGTACCCCTAAACAAATATAATATAATAAACTTACAAACAGAAACACTAGCAGTAGTAGTAGAGGGAGAAGAAGAAGAAGAAGAAAATTAACGGTACCATTTAATTTTTGGCAAGGCAGTGTCGAGCTCTCGTCTGTGTAAACTAATAGTAACATAGTAACAGCTAATTAATTCAACAATTAAATTACCATGTAGTGTAGCACACAATAATATTAATGATCTCTAATAGAAGTAATAAGTTTTTGTATGTATGGGCGGGTTGAGAATGTTGTTTGCAAGCCAAAAATTCAAGTTTTACGAAGAGGTGTAGTAGTCATCTAAAAAAGTTTACAACATGATCGGCCAACTTCAAGCATCCAACCTACGAAATTCCCTTGTTTTTAATAAAGTATGAATTATTATACATAATTTAATATTGGACGTGTTCGTGCCATTGTTCAGATGTGAAAGCGTAATGAGAAAGTTCATGATATTATTTTTTTACATACTGAAATTAGTTGGGTTACCGACTAGATTACTTTGTGTGGTCATGGGTGACGTTATTGCTGTGTGGTTACTTTGGCTGATTGCATGAAATTGAAAAGTAAAAAAAAGAAGGAGAAAATTGAAAGTGTGCAACAGCATTGTAATAATAATTTGCAGATCGCTTGCTTGAAATAGACCGTCCGATGAGCCCAGCCAGAAGTAGGGTCTATCTACATACCTATTGTATGTCATTTTACGGAGAAGGAGAATATATATTTTGGCTATTGTCGTTTGTAATATCATATTTAAGTATAAACATACTGTAAATGCCTAAAATGCTACACTAATAAAGGAACTTTGTACTTGCATGTACTGCGGAAACGACAAAGCATCATCGTCATCATCATTTATCATCTCATTGAAAAGACAGGATATACCAGCCCATCTTCTCAACTCTCTTTACAGACTATAGCGGCCATGGAAAGTTTCAAACTACTATGCTTCTACGATGAAAGGCAAAAGTGCTACTTTCTCTGGGCAAAACATGCCCGGGCTCTCTAGGGAAAGAACAGAAAGTTTGTACTGATGACTGACAATCAATCCAGCGACTTGTTGGAGTATTTGTCGCCAGTCACTAGTCTTCATATTAACAATTCTAACTAACTGGTAACTATAAAAAATATTAGCTGATATGCATACAATACATACATACGTATATTATATGGGTGTATGGGTACATACACGGTTGTCTACCCATCCTATTACGCTACGTAAATACATGGCTGTAGCCCTTTTAAAAGGAAACCATTCATGGCGTCCAACCAACAAGCAATCAATCAAGCAACTTAGAAGAGACTATGATTCCCTTCCTCGTCTCTGGTCAATGCAATGCTACAAGTTGACTAATTGCGTATTTCTGTAGACACTGCTTACAGAAAAGTACTAATTAGAAGTGCAACAGCGTCCATTCTAGTAGATAAATTTGCAACCGAAGCGTTTCTTCATATCTATGCTAACTGCTAACCAATAAACTGAAACACATATTGGCTATCAATTTGAGTAGATTTATGTGTACCCATTTTTTCTAACAGGTGTATATCCTCTATTGAAATGAGAATGACTGATCGCGTACAAAGCGGTAAAATGAAAGAAACACTTAAAACATGTATGCATTTACATTACATTGAAAACGGGAGTGAATGGTTGGAATGATGTGCAAAGACTGTTTGCATGTCAGCAAAACATTTTAGCTTTTCCTATGTCAGATTTAAGATGCAAATGGACTATCAACTATTATTTATGACCGTTGTATCTAATGTAGCTATTTTTTTATCTATTTTTAGTTCATCCACGTTATCAGAGAATAATAAAAATGTATGAAAGAAAACTAGTTAAATGCTGTACACTGTTCTAGCGGTTTTTTTACAAGCTTGCTTGTTTATCTTCACAGACAAGTACATATATTGTGACAGCACAAAACAACGTTACATAAAATCAACTGCATTTCACAATCGCTTCTCAATAATCAGCATTGTCATCTTTTCTTCTAACTGAAAACATCTAAAAAATATAATTTTTCTTTTGCGTAATATTCATTTTCATAGTAAAACATTACGCATTGCTATATTCAGGCATGGAAATTCTTCCAAACCCCAACAATTTCCTGGGACCCTGTAGCATAGGCAGGATACCGTGACTTCGTCCCCTTTAAATACCCTCTAATGTTTCAATTAAAAAAATATTTCCAAGTAGCCAGGGTCCCGAGGGAAGGAAGATTTTCCATCACAGGCTATATTGTTATTATTAATGTAATAATTCATTCAATAAGAAATTTCTGGCTTAGTTATAAATGTAGCAGCGGAAATATAATTATAGTAAATGATTGCAAGTGTTAGTTTAGGAAGTCTTTTTTTTTAAATTGCAAAAAAGATGCAATGCAATGCGATGCAATGCTCGACTGAAACAATATAGGTTTGTTTTGTTGTTGTTGATTTTTGTATGTAAAATCTTACTTTCTTCGTCATTGATTTTGATTTTAGGTATCTGACGATGATGACTATGATGACTATGATGACTATGATGATGATATTTCGACGATGATGGGTTTTTAGGTAATGTTCGCCTACTGCGTGCTGCTGGCTTGTGGTCTTTCGGTTGGGTGCTAAAACCATCTGGACAAGAGCCATAAACTGCGAGAAAGAAAAGAAAATAAAAGGCCACAATCCAAAAAAATAATAAATTGAGTTGTTGTTTCAAAAACGTTGTTTTCAAAATCCTTTCCAACTCTACGTCATGCTTATTAGTGCTACTTACTGTATTTCATACATTTAATTTAATTTTTTAAAGTAAATCAGTGATTCAGATCAGAGAACTGGAAAAAGTGTATTTTTTCCGTTTTTACGCTCTTATTAGTATCGGTTGTAGTAGTAGTTTGAAAACTATGCTATTGAATTGACTTGCTGGTTAAATATTGATTTTAATAATTTTTACGTGCTAGAAAATAATTAGGTTTTCACCTGTTTAAAATGTTAGTCAGTTAATGACAAACAAAAACTGTTTTTTTTACTGAATCATAAATACATTTGTAAATTCGTAGATATTATCATAATTCATACATAATTAAATAGGTGATGACATACAATATAAGGTAAAAGGAAAAGAAATAAACGTTTTACAAACTTACTTGACAATGTGAAGAAAATCATAGTGTGCGGTAGAGACAAGTGTGTACACTTATCATTTTTTTTAAATGTGGTGCATTCTTGCTCATTGTTATTATTTTTAATTTTACAGTGAAAGACTAGTACACTCAATTTTTAGTGGATTGATTCACGTAAGGGGTCGGTGGTGGTAGGCGTGCTGAATAGTTTAATTCTAGTAGAGGCTAAATTAGTTTCCTATTTTTTATAAAAAAAATAGGCATTTTATAAAATATTGTACAAGGGCTGCTTCCTTCAATTCCTCAGCCTTTTTAAGAAAATGTGACGGAGGATTTTTAAAAGTAAAAAATATTTTAGATAAGAAATTTCAAGCAGCAGAAAGGGGTCGAGAATTTAAAAGAGAGTAAAAAGGTGATAGGGGCAAATTGCGACAAAGTCAAAGCTTCAGAAGATATTATTA
>JAHZMZ010004567.1:0-33620 GCA_027743805.1 Lepidocyrtoides sp. E14
GGATGAGGAGGAGGAGGATGACGTGGACAGCCTTCCCGTAGGCACCCCACCACATCCACTTGCTCCTGACGACCCACCGCCATTCAAACTCACGTTGACAATACCAGGATTGCACCCGTTCGAACTCCCCGCATTTGCTGATACAGCGACAGGAACAAGAGTGTCTGCTGAGACGGACACACTTTGCCGGGCCAGTCGCTGCTTCTCCATTAACTGGAGAACAATCGCCTCCACCGTTTCAGCCGTCTAAAATTACAAATTTTTATAATTAATCTTACAAATTCTATAAATTTTGACTCCTTTTTTCAGAATATCCTTTCTACCCGCCACCACTTGAGGCCTATATACCTATTATATATTTCAGATACTACACTGGCATCACTCAAAATTTATCCCAGATTGCTACTTTTTTTATTAAAACTCAGAAAAAATGTTGCATGTGCATCCTATAAGATCCCATCGTCTTCCATCATTTGTTTAAACTCAAGTTAAAACGAAAACAAAATGGAAAAAAAGCAAACTCATTTCTATTTTTTCATCAAAACACCAAGTTTCAAAAGTGCTTATTGTATCATCGTAATGAAATATATTGCATCCGATATGAAATTTGCAAAACTCTAAGCGAATTTAAATTTCCATTTCTTTTTCACTCTTTTCCTTACAAAATTCTTCCATGTAAACACTTGCATTCAAATTCAAAGTATGAATAATATCTCGGCTACTCCCAGTATTAAATTATCAGTCTAGTGTTGTAACTGATGTCAAAAGCCCCTTATCTTTCAAAAAAATCAAAAAGTTTAAAATGAGAAAATACCAACTTTCCTTTTATGCCGCTGATACATAGATACATTGCATGCATTATATAAACATAGAACAACAGCGGCAATAAAGAAAACGATCTCATTTTTCGATTGTCTTCTTCTTCTTCTTCCACTCTCTCTCTCTCTCTCTCTCTGTTTGTTGGTTTAGATTTTTATTTTCTTCAGCAATAATTTAAGGATGAGAAAATTTCTCCGCTAAAAAGTAAGATATTTCCTCAATTTTTTACACTTCACAGATTCAATTCTTCTCAACATTCCTCTTTGATCCTTGTAAAAGATGAATGGGATTCCAAAACATATCCTCGAAAACGAAGTCGAAGCAGCAGCGTACAACCAAGCATCAAGAAGAAAGGGTAAGACGGAGAAAGCGAAAGAAACACACACAGACAGAGAGAGAGAGAGAGAGAGAAATGGAGAATGGAGAAATGATGAAAAAGGGAAACGGCATGAAAAAGAGAATAACACACCGTCAGCAGAAAAAAAACTACTAGCTTTTGCTTCCACCATACCAACTACTTATACTTTTGCAGTTTCCCTGTGCTGCTAAAAACGCGTTCACTCAAATAAGATAAAATTTAACATCCCTTTATTTCGCTTCTCCTTTTCTCTATCCATACAATTTCTCATTCTTGCTCTTGCAAGCTATTCTCTCTGAAACCAGACAGAATAAGAGAGTAAGTAAGCCGATGATACATCCATGCTTGCATATAATATGCCCTTATTGTTTAAAAAATAAAAAATGAGAATAAAAGGGTGTAGTAGCAGTGAGTGAGTGAGTGAGTGAGTGAGTGAGTGCAGAGTGAGCGATGCCAATATAAAATGCATGCATTGTTGTAATAATAATACACAAAACACATAAATATATATCTGACTGACTCTGTTCTTGGCTTCTTTTTTTCGTACGGAAAGACAAGACACCTGCCCAAAGCTATGATGTTTTGCTTCTTGCATTACCATCATCGTCATCACCATCATCAGCTCTCTTTCTTTTTTTTCTCAGACCTTAAACCATCACCACCACCACCAAGCTTTTAGAGCTCCACATATACATATTATATCGACAAAAAAACAAAAATAAGGATTGCTAGAGAATCGCAGGAGAAAAAATCAGAGAGAGATGGAGAGAGTGAGGGAAAGAGCTCTCTAAACCAAACCACCTTTTCATTCCGTGCCATACTTTCCCCTCCAGCTTTCACTTCACATTAGTCAAGATTCTTTACGCATAAAAGTTGGCCCTTCTTGCATACGTAGAAGGAATAGATGAAACCCATTTCTTTTGTTCCCTCTCTTCGTCTTCTTCTTGTTGTCTTCTTTCTCCCTCTCTCTCTCTCTCTCTCTCTCACTCCGTCTGCTTTACCACGGCCACCACTACCACGTTTGTTACATTATTTCTTCCTGCGAGAAGAAGAAGAAACTTTATGTGATTTCAATGTTGGTCGCCATTCCAAATAGACGTTTTAATGCTACTTCCCTAATATAACTGTATATGAAACAGTTACATTCTTTACCACTACTCATCTTACTGTTGCCCTCTGTCTCCTTTTAGTCTTGTGGTGGTTTTCATGTTTTCCCTGAATGCATATAAATATGTGTGCATAGAACTAATAGTAGTAGTAGTAGTGAGTTTGTTGCTGTAAACCTTTCCATTTCCAGAAACAGATAAACAATACACATATATATATTTTATTGTGTTGCACATCCTACAAAACACATCTATTCAACCTTCATTTTTTGTACATTTTCTTTTGGAGATGATAGCACTCACACACAGACAGATCCCTTTTCTGAGAAAATGCTTTGTTTATAGCTTGAACTCAGAACAACATAACAGTATAGTCTCACTATAAAAAAACTGCTACTAGTGTTTTGATGGAGGAAATAAGAATTGGTGATGATGCAAAGTCTGTGTTTGGATGAGTAGGCGGAAGAAAATACAGAGAGTACATAGTTTTCCTTCCTTTTTCATCCTCACTTGTGATGATGATGACGACTATATGTTTCTTATGTATTGCCATGAGAGGAAATCTCACACAAATAGCAGTTCTACACTGTCGGATTTTCTACGAGATTTTACACTCAAAAGCATATCATTTGTTTGAGAGATGTCTGCGAGCAACAAAAGCAACTTGTCTTTCTTTGAAGGAAGAATAAGAATGGGAACATACAAACAAGATGAAATGATGAAGGTATCAAAGAATAAAAGGAGAAAGCCAAACAGTTATTATTAGTGTGTCGTGTTTTGAGAAGAAGGATGCGTTCGTGAATGTCGGATGGATGTGTATAATATGGTAGAGAAAGTGTATATATTATATAAATTGCCTGTTATCCGTAAATTGTATAACATGTCATTGTACCAAATGTTGTTTGTGCCCAGAGGATCCTATTTATTGTATTTTCTTGAGCTATGCAAGGTCATGTTGGATTTTAGGGATAAAAGAGGACTTATCAGAAATGACATAGATATGACATTGCTGTTTGCTGCTATTACTTACGTTTCTCTGTAAACATGCAATGTGATGTGGGGGATGATGATAAGAATGTTATTGGTATTGACTTGGATAAAGTGTGAGAATGGTTTTTACTTCAAATACTTTCATCATGTTAGACCATGCGCGCGGACATTTTTTCATCTCAATTATTTTATTTCAAAGATTTCCAGACACACTGGAAGTTGATTTTCTACTGTGTTGATCTGTGTGTGTACGCGTGTAAATTGAATCAGTAAATATATTTTAGTTAAAAAAGCCATTTTAATTTTCTCATCAGAAATTTGCCTTGATTAAATCGCTTGAACTGGGGAACTCTTATTAAAAATGTTATCACATCAGCACGTCAGAGTCAGGGATGCTACTCAAATTGTGCTGGAAAAATGATTTCCTGTTTGGTAAAAACGTAATAACAAAGCTCCTTCCTGCTTTTAACGTGTTTTGGTAGCACATAGTTCCCCAAAACTGATTACAATTTAACGAAACCTTTCATCAAAATCTAACCTTTTGTACATGAATGAATGCGTAAAAACGTATGTTTTGTATATATAGGCATTACAGAGCGAGGAAAGAATGAATAGAAAGTTTAGTACGAGATGAAAACTAAAAAAAAGTATTAAAAATCCAAGTTTGTTTTATAGCATCTTACTATTATTTGAACTAGATACATTATAGTCCTTCAGAAAAATCATTATGAAATGAAAGATTTTTTTTTGTGATTATGCAAGTACAAGGTATACAAGGTATATGTATAATACATATACAGAAGTAGTTAATGATATAACATGCTAAGCTACTATGTACATTATAGCTGCATATGGCAGACCTTGTATATGTTTTAAATAGAAGAAGAATGAGAAACGAGATCACGAAATTAACTTACGGATAGTTCCAACTCGTTATTGAGATCAGGCTCCTCTTCACTGAAAACTGGATCAAACAGAAAACGAGGATACACTTTATTAGAGTCATAAATTTTCACATGAACCCTTCACATCAGAAGCTTTTTAGCGTTGTGCTCCCTAGCAGTACCAGAAGCAGGAGAATAGTGGCATCCAGTATAAAGCAATAGAACCTTGCTTGCATTAGGAAAAAGCAGAAAAATTTAATAGAAAATATAGCAGTTTGGTTGGATACAACGGGTTGTGCCTTTTTTGGGGCTATATGGAAATAGGAAAGTGAGGAGAGAGAGAAAAAACGCACACATACAGAGAGAGGGGCACGATTACGATGATGATGATGACGAAGACGACGAGTTATTCGTAACAACAAAAACCTAACGGTTTGGTTAGGTACTATCTATCTGCTCCGGTGTTTTCATATGTAGACAGATATAAAGAAACAGCGTAATAATAATCTATCTGGTATCTCTAGAAGGCCAGGCGAACAATAAAGTCACTGATGGACTATAACATGCATATTATTTGGAAAGAATTATATACACAAATACTGTGAGCAATAGGAACAACGGCCTTTTTTGAAAATGTGGAAAATAAACCCAGCAAATAAGTCCTTGGCAAGCCTTTCCTGCAAAACCGTACTAGTGGAGTCAACAGAAGAAAATGACTATTTATACTGGTTGAGATCTATTGAACTTATGAATGCTAATGTAAATAGCTTGTAATATGTGCCTTGCCTCATTTGTAGTATGTATATTACTTTTAAATTGCTATTCTAACAATATTTTGTGTAATAATTACTTTTTTAATTCCAGCAAAGTAAAAATTAGCTATAAATCCAATGAAAAGTAAAACTTTACCCCTACAAAATTGTCATCTGTTTCATCTTTAAGTAGCATTCAGTTTTGGTATTCTACAGTTTTTGTTCAACGTTTCACGATGGCTCTTTCAAAACCTAATTTTTTGCATCAGCAGCATACCAATTTCATCTGTTGCAAATGATCGTAGGCGTACTCCTATCAAATACTAACATTAACAAGCCATTTTACTGTCCCTGTCATCGAACTATTCTCATATTTGTAGCGCTTTTCTTGCTTTTAGTTGACTTGTAATACAATGCAACCACTACCAAACTGTCACTGTCCGTTTTTTTGTGTATTCTTCTTGCAATATGTGCATACTTATCATCTTATTTGATTTCCGTACAAGGTCCTTTTGCCTTGTTTTCCGTTCTCTTTTAATGTCTCTAACCGACATGGCTACTAACATAATACGTTTACTCCACGAAGTTGTGCCATTCTACTTCCATTTTACTCTAGGAAAGTGAAATGCTGGAGAAAAAGTGAGATTCACAAGTGAACGAACGAACAAGAAACCCAGCAAATAGAACGTAGGGGTAGAAGTAAAAAAGAAGGAAGCGGTCGAGGTCATCATGGGATTTCGGGATTTTCTCGATTTCCTGCCTTTTCAATTTTCCTCTCTTTTAGCATTGTTGTTGTTGTTGCATTGGTGGTTGTAGTGGTACAACAGCGGCAGTAGTAATAGTAGGAGCAGCATTAGCATTACATTTACAACATGCACATCATTTTGTCTTTCCTCATCCTCCCTGTCTATTTCTCCCTCTACTCATATACCTACGGAATCACTAAGAAAATAGTAAAAATTGTAAGGCTAACAGTAAAGCGGGATTCTACCACAGAAAAAAAAATGTCTTAGAAGCAAACAGAAAAACTTAAGACCCACAGTTGCTAGAGATCGAGATGTATGTTAGTAAACTTATGTGTGTTCAGGGTAAAAGAAAGAAAGAAAGAAAGAAGAGAGAGAGAGAGAGAGACGCACACACAAGAGAACTCAATACTGTTACTAATACCACTCCTTTTCTCGTTTCCTCCAATTTTTAGCAATTCCCAAGTAACAGCAAAATGCATGTGTCTACTATATCTGCTGTCTGGTGTGATGGTGGAATGGCGGATGACGGTATTTTAGTATGGTCTACTCACTGTACGCTCGTTTTCCTCTTTCTTACTTTTCCTTCTGTTTCCTCTTCTTACTTTCTATCAGATCTGATGTATCATCATCATCAGCAGCGGCATGATCGTCGCTTCTCCCTTTCTTCGTCGTGATGATGATGATCATCAAGTCGCTACACACAATCAAACCAAGACCATGTTCAACCAGAAAAAATTGTGCTGGTTGGAAAGAGAGTATGTGTGTGTGGTATTCGCTCTCTCTCTCTCTCTCTCTCACTCTCTATCTATCTATCTATCTATTTTCTCTCGGTTGGGACCATGGATTCTTTCTCGCGGTGTTCGTGTTCTGCTTTTAATTCACAATACATATTTTTTCTCGGCCAGTTGAGACGTGAACTAACATGAGAAAGGAATCAAGTAAAAATACAGAGAAGGAGAGGGAGAGAGAGTAAAGAAAAAGAAAGAGATCGACATGGCCCGTAGGGTCTCTAAAGACGAATGCTAATCCTTAGATCAGAACTTGTACTTGTTAGACATGCAAGAAGCTCAAGCGAAAAAAAAAAATTACTGGCTTGGTTTCTATTTTTTCATCTTCTTGTTCCCTCGTTATATTACCGTCGTGTGGACTTTAATGTTTGTAGTCTGGGTCTCCACCAAAAGGAAATGCCAATAGCGTTTTCTGGAATGTATCACATTACTTTTCGTAGTATGCATGAACAACTTGTGGTGATAGTGGCGGCAAAGGATATGCATACACAAATTTTTACTATTGCCATTTTTGAACTACTTAGCCAATGAAAAATGCTGCTAGATGTATTTTTTTTCTCTTTTTAAACCTTGACTGCATATTATATGGTCACAGGCAATGGCACACAAACAAAAGCAAAGAAAAAGCAGAAAGCTGTGTATTGTTAGTTGCAAAAAAACAGGCGAATAATAACATCTAAAATAGCTTAAATCGGCAATGTGTACATAGAGTGGCAAAAGGGGACTTTGAGAGTTCATAAAGTTGGTTGGTGAAAGAAGCAAAAAGTAAGAAAAAAGCTGGCGAGTTTTGTGGTGGCGACTCATACACACTTTGCCTTGGTTTGATAAGTACTTCTTCTACAACAGTGACTAAAATAGCTATACAAAAAAAGTCGGTGAGTGAAGAGACGACGAAAATATTATTATAGCAAGCTAGCCAAGTTAACTGTTAACCAAACCACATAGATACATGTCTATGTACTCTACAATACTTACATGCATACTTTTTCATTGGTGGCACTCAGTAACTACGTGTGCATAAAACCACGGGGGCAAGCCATAAATTAAAGCTGTAAACTTAAAAACGGCATATCAGAGGACATTTCAAGGATCAGTGAATCCCTCCACATCTTGAGCCAAAATAAAGCGCCCACACCAAAGCGCTGCTTTCGTCTTTACTCTACATGCACTTTACATGAATGTACATACTTGTAACAAAAATTGTGAGAAATAAAGGTAAAAAGCAAGTAAGAAAGTCAAGAAGACACCAAGAAAAAAAACAAGCATCGGAAAATACGCATATCTGTGAAATGCATAAAATAAGCCATTTTTGGCTGTCCTTTTCTCTTGATCAAAACATTTTACAAAAAGAGAAGGAAGAAATACGGGGACCTTGCTTGCAAAAGATTGTCCATCGGTCCGTTGGTATTGAAAGGAGCAGGAGTATCAATATAAAAAATATGCTTCTTTGATGGTGAAGTAGTGAAGTATTACCTCTCGGGAGTGAAAGGGAGAACATAGAATAAATATATTACGTCGAAGGAGAGGAAGAAAAGAAAGACTGTACATCCCTATATGTTTCGTGTATCCCTTTTTTCTCTCTTTTAAATGAAGATAGCCAAAGACACATACTGCCATGCCACACGTTGAACGACACGACACTCATAAATAGAGCAGAAGAAATGGGAAAAGGTTTTAAGTAGCTGAGAAAAGCAGGAGTGATCGAGCGCGTAAGTAGCAGTAAATGTGTGGTTTTATAGCAATTCAACTGCAAAAAAAAAGAAGAGAAGCTGAGAAAAAAAGAACAGTTTCGTTCCGGGTAATAAATGGTGACATGACTGAGAAAAGAAGAAGATGCAGCATAATAGGAGGCGAAAGCAAAAAAAATCCAGGATAGAACAAAATAGTATATAATACTAATAAGTAGGCAGTGAGTTTTGCATATGTACATATTTAATGCTATTTTGTATGGAGAAGAAAAGAATTAAAAACTTTACTGTTGATACTTAAAAAAAGTTATATGTTAGGTATACATCTTTTTTAAGTACTTGTATATAAGCCTTTGTCGTATAGTTTATGCCAAGCTTTTTTTTCTAGCAAAAAAATAATGAATTCCCTTCAGGGGGAAAAAAACTTCAATTTAATCTCAACAACATCATTATAATATTGTAAGTTATTATGTTTATGTTTTCTATCCCATCCATTTTCCCACACTGCTCCCTCTCCTCCTCTTCTTTTTCCATGTCAGACAGGAGGAAAGAAGAAGAGGAGTGAAAGAAAGAGTGTTTACGTAAGAGGGAAAGAGAATCCGAAAGTGGCACATAAAATCTGAACAAGATGAAGATGAAAACGGTGAAAATTATGGTGAAAACTTTAAGTGAAATGGCTGTGCAAGAGAGTAAAGGATGAATGAAAATGCGACGTGTTATGTGTTGTTGGTTGGTTGGTTGATGGTTGTATTAGATCGAGTGTTGTAGAAATAATGTATTTTTTAGTTTTTTACTTTGGTAATAAACCAAAATAACATTGTGTACTTGCATAAAAAGTACCAAGCAATAATACAAGAGAAAACGACCGTGATGATGATGATGATGATGGGTATATAAAATGAAAAGCAATAAATGAAGAGAGTCGGTATATGAAGACATTTGGTAATGTTTAATATGAAAACTTGTGGCAAAAAGGAAAGAAAGAAGTGTGTGTGTGTGTGTTGGAGAGAGAGAGAGAAGTAGTTTGGTTATTGAAGAGTTTCCCTACTCTCACAGGTTCTTCTTCTTCTTTGAATGGGATCTTTGGTACAGCCAAACAATAAGAGAATACATACACATTTATAAGGAATATGATGATCTCAAAGACTAGCAGTAAAAGCAGAGCAACACCCAACCTCTCTTCTCCTTTTTTCCTTTCATTCTTCTCCTTTTCCTCTGATTTATAAATGTACAATATATCTATCTTTAATTCAAGAAGTATGAAGAACCAACTTTCAATCTTGCTTCAAGGCAAAATGGAATTCCTTATGTTGCCTACTAACTATAACGATGGCTATTATTAGTGTGCTGCTGCTTCTTCGGCTTCTCTCTGAACTTCTTTTGAAGGAGGTGGCGGTGAGGCGATAGTAGTGGTGATGTTAGTTGTAGAATACCCTTAACCATTTCAGCCAAGCCACCCAAGATTTGCGTCTACTTCACTTCGTCTTGCGTTCATCATCTCATTATACACAGAGTATGCATAAAGTTTCAAAGAACATTAAACTTTTCTTGGCTCATTCTATTCTAAAATGAGTTAAGGAATGCAAATGTAATATTAACTGCTCAACACAACTACTACTACCGCTGCTGCTGCCACCACAGCACAGTGACTACCTCCAAACTTCACTTCGTCATCACTTACCACCACAACCGTCTCTTTCTGTTTCCTTCCTCTTGTTTTTCATCCAAACATACTTTCTATAAAAGTACTTCGAGTACCAGAAAACCTCTGAGATAACATGAGAGGCAATGTAATGCCTTTACAAACACAAGCTGTGATATTTTTTGAAAAATATTCTTGCGTTGTTAGGGATGTACCTACCACCTTTGCATATCCCAACAAAACTGTAGTCCAAGGGTAACGAGAAAATTTAGTCCCTTAAGTAGCCTATCATTTAAAAACTACACAAGAAATGTAAATGTGGAACAAAAAATTCATGCAAGTTTAGCCATAAGCACCATCAATAGAGTTTTGTTTGGCGATGATGTTAACGTACATATACGTAAGCAATAGGAAGATTGCATATACTAATGTAAATAGTGGATTAAGCAATATCAATACCTCTACCACCCTTACCAACTCAAGTGTCATCTAAAAATATGCTTCTTTCTTTTTTTCATCCTTCCATAACATCCATTACTTTTTCACAATATTTGGGTATGGGTTGGCATCCCTTATTCCCATTTCTTTCCTTTTAAAAAAATAATACAATCTAGCCATGTATGCCATAAGTATGTACTCTGGAAATAGCAGCTTCGTTCCTCCGCTCACCTCCCATTGACTTCATGTCCACCTCCTCGTAGATCACCACACTCAGTCTCTTCGGCTTTTAGCATCCTGTTCTCAGCTCGAAGGCACAAGTGCAAATTGCGTTTTTATTACCCCCGTAACATTTCGCCAGTTTCCACTTTGCTCACTTTACTTTCACACACACAAATGCATATTTTCACAACAGAAATATACCCAACCTTCAAGACACATATACCATTATATACCCACCCTGTCTTTCAAAAACCAAAACCTATACATGCTGCACACAGATGGAAGGACAACCTGATACTACACATACATACCGGGGGAGACAGATGGATCCATGTAAGAAGGGAAAAACTACACCGGTTTTTCTTACTTTCTTTCTTCTACTAACGCTTTTACTGTCTTCTTTTTCTCAAGTCACGACAAACTCTAAGAATCATTGAGCGTAATAATATGTAGAAAAAACATGCTTGGTATACATAATATGATATAACCTGGGTACAATAAAAATGCACCTTGTACATTTATCCACAAATAATCTCATTTTTTTCGGATCTTTGTAAGCACTTCCAAATTGTTGTAAAGTCGTAGCCACATAGATACACTTCATGTTCGTTTATGGAGCAAAAGTAAGTGCTAGATTAGTCATTTGTGTGCATCAAATATGAAATAATATCAGAGTATATATCTCATGATGATTGACGACCAACTTATAAAAAGGTCTTAGGTTATTACAAATACGCCAGTAAAAACGTCTATCGTTCATCCATCTATCTTTGTAACATATCTTGGTTTCTAGGTTCATCATTTTCCATGTAGTAAAAGTAAGGAAGGAGAAGAAATTATACTTTAAGGTTTCTTCTTTCTCTACTTTTTTCCCTTCGAACATGTAACTTTTTTTTGAAGAGAACATAAGCACCCGCTACGCCATGCAACCATGAACATCATCATCACGACGATCTCATGCCACGAACCAAAGCCAAACTACCCCTGGCCAACCGACCACATTCATAAAACTACTGACAAGTGTTTTGTATGAGTAGCAGGGATAAGTTTGGAGAAAGGGAGAAGACGACGAAGAAGAAGAAGAAGAAGAGTGAGCAATAATTGGCTTAACTACTTCTACCACTTCTGCACTCAAACGCCATCATAATATCACACACATCACATAACATGTGTCTTACTCTTCTTTTTTATTACTATATTTCACTTCTCCCATGCTATAATAATATAAAAAATATATTATATTATGATGATAATGGTAATGGCAATATTAAACTGCGTATAGGTAATCTATATATAAATATATAGCTGAACAAGACGAAGGGAAAAAGAGGAGAAAAAATGGTAGTAAAATAACATGGAATCTCTCGTTTTTCTTCTTTTTCGTCTTCATTTTGATCGTTTTACAATTCTTTCGTAATAGTGGTCATATAAAAAAAATAAAAAAAATTCAACCATCCAACCAACTCGTTGTCGTTTTATCAGAGAAGCATAAAAAATATCTAACGGGGAAAACGTCCATGCATATCGTCTTGACAGAACAGAGGAGGACGTTGAGGGAGAGTTGGTACCCCACTTTCCTTTCTGTCTTTACTTTACTACTACTACTACTTTCACTGTGTACATATCGACAGTCAATGTGTTCAATAAATATAATATATAATAATAAGTTGAATTTTTTTTTGTGTCTACATATTTCTATTATAAATTGTATATGTACTTTCAAATAAAGAAACAGTTAGTGTCCTCAAGTATGGAACTATGGCCTTTAAAAATGTAAATCTATCAGACGTAATGGCCCTTTTTAGTCTGTTCTTTGCTCCTATCTATCTAGTAACAGAGACGGTACACTTTTTTTCTTCAACTTCCTCTTTTCCTGTGAAAACAACCTTGAAAGTATAACTAGCTCGGTTACTTCCTACGTACATGGTAATATATACAAAATAAATGCCTTGAAGGGCATAACTATAAAGTGGGTACTTTCTTTTTGATTCTAAAGGATATTTTTTATTGGTAAAGGCAAGCTGAAAAAAAACAGATGCATGCCATCACGATTGCAAAAATATATAGGGAATCTAACCCAAAAAGAATCTGCCATGTACATGCATTATTTTTTGGGACTGCTGCGTGTGTATCTGTGGCTTCGATCTTAGTTTAATGGCCTGATGGATGGACGACCACTACCATAACATCACATCATTCTGAGACCTACTTTGCTCTTCACCCCGATACAACCACGCAATAATAATGGGGATGCAAGTAGTTTTAAGAGAGAAAAAAGGGAGTCACCATCACCAGCCAATAACACACCAGTCACGACTTTTATCTTGTGTATAATGTCTACCTCGATCCTACTTCAACAAGCTCATCTTTAAGATGAGAGGTGTTGGCACGTTCTTTTCGAGTAAAGTAGATTAATAATTATTCATTTATGAAAGTAAGCCATTAAAACCTGGCCATGGAGTGCTGCGTAGTATTTCACATCCTTCTTCCTTCTTGTTCTTACCTGTAACAGCCAGTAGCATCTTCGATGAAAAGTTGGAAGAATTGCCGAGTGGACATAACACCCATAAATGCACTGTTGGGGAAATAAAAAAAACAAGTTGTTGTTTTTATTAGTTTTGCTTCGTAATACAAAAAAAAGTGTAACACCTCTCCTTCTCCACTAGTACATGCAATGATGATGACGATGATACCAAGTGAAAGTTGTTGTAAGCAAAAAACAGTAAAAGCACTACACTAACATGTAATTTTGTCTTGTCTTTCTTTCTTTTTTTATACTTTTTCTGCCATCCAGATTACATCTTCAACACTTTCAGACACATCCTCTGCACAAGCATCCTATCCTTCTTTATAATGAATTAATGACCAAGATACACTTGACTCTATATAGTCGAGTTGAGTAGCAAAAGTGGAAATTTCATATCTCATCTTGGTGATCTTTTTTCCTGCTTTCTCGTTTTCTCCATTTGAAGCCACATGAACAACCAAACGAGCCACCTAACCGCATCAAATGATTTACAACTTTGGACATAAAGAAGTTAAGGTAGATGTCTAGGTATGTGTGGATTTGATCGTGGAAAAGGGAGAGAAAATAGAAATGGGAAATGGAGAAAGAATGAGTTTATCTTAAGACACCTACCACAAACACTGCTTGACGTACTCAACTCACTCACTAAACTTCAGGCAAGTAGTAACCATTCTCTCCATGTGGCTCTATAGCTATTCATAGCGCGCACACATTTCCCTGTTTATCTTGTAATCTCTTTTAAAAGTTACAGAGAGCAGAAAACAGGCTACATGCTATGCATGCATGCATATTCAAAGTAAAGGAAATTGTTCATTTAACAACCGTGCAAATTTCATTCTTTCCTTTATTTTCCTTCTTATCAAAGAATGTGTATTATGCTAGTTACATTTTATATACAGAAATCGTCGTCTTTTTAATATACAATAAACAATTATCAGTACATATGCCTACCTATTCTGAGGTTTTGTGCTTGTGTATTTCAAATATTTTTTTTCTCTTCACTCCACACTTGAACCATTCCTCGCTTTTAACAGCGGGTCAGGTAGATAAGATAACAAACAACCTGGTGCGTACATCTACATAATATTATAACCCTCAGTTAGTTGTTGCACAAGTTCACTGATCTATTCCATAGCACACCCTCTTCTCTTCCACTGTTTTGCATGTCGTTTTTGTTGTCTTTTAACTTTTCTTTCAGTTCGTCTTCATCAGTCCATTTTTATTGTTTCGTGTGTGCATGATGAAAAATGCGTGTTTAAATAAGTAAAATTAGAAAACAACAGTGAATCCCTTACAGTTCTAAAGGTTGCTTTTTTTCATTCTGCATACTTTGAACAGTAAAAATACTATCAAATAAAATCTATTTTCTTGAACGTAGTTTTATTCCTTTTTTCAGCTCCTTTTTCTTCCTTTCTATATTTCTGAATTATGTTCTTTTTACTATTTTATAGGGTTTTTTTCTCAAACCAAGGAAGGGGTAAGGTTACCAGAAATAAAAGTAAGCCAGGAAAGAAAGGCAAAAAAATCATCAAGCAATATTATGAGCCCCCAGGGGAAATATAGAAGAAAAAAGTATATCACTCTACCTTCATATAATGTTTCCTTAGCTATCCCTAACTACAATCTTAACGTTCTTGTTGCCCTTATTGTTTTTTTTTTCTTTACAGAACAACGTCAAGGAGCAGAGCGAGCACCTTTCCTTCTTTATATCATCAGCTGTAGCTTTAGTTTAAGTTTAAGTATGACTTTTTCCTGTACAATAAACATTATTACTATAATATGAGGAATGTAACGAGCATGTATGAGTGTGCAGGGGCAGAAAAAAAGGTTCTTCTATTAAATATCATTGCTTGCTGCGTGTGTACGAAAAATATCACAACAGTCTTTTCTTTTCTGCTTTTACGATTTTTTACCCAGCAACTTTTATGCGAATGCGGCACTTATGGCAAATGTTGAGAATATAGCATAATATTATGTACATGTATGTATAAATATAAATATGTATATATATAGGATATCCATTTTCTTAAAAGAAAACTGAAGAGGATCCCTTACCTCGGTCCCTTGAACTTTGAGCTTCATATGATCCTCCCTTGTGGTCTTGCCATCTTTTCTCTTCTTCCAACAATACCCATCTCGGCGGTATCTCACTTTCTTTCGGCTGTACAACAGCATCGATCCGCTCTTTGGCCTGCCAAAAGACATACATTTTATTTCATCATCATTTCGCTTTTCCCTTTTCTCTTGCGACAAGTTAAGAAGACTGAAGACTCATCCCTCTGCCCTTACTACATTTAGCAGTGAGCATTAGAATATATAGACATGTACAGTGGTATTATATATAGCATTGTACATCCGTCCAAAAAATGATAATAGGTAGATAGACGAAATAAAGAGAGCACATTTTATTTATACCTAAAAAAACCAGCAACATTCATACAGGATAAATGTGATGTGTTCAACTTTCGCTCTTTGTCGATGATGCATGGAAAGGAGAAAAAAACGAAGAATGATGAAAATGATGACGACGACGATGATGATGATGTTGCTCCCTGTCCCTACAACCATCACCCATTTCAGACAGACTAGTCTGCCAGCCAGGAGCAACAAAAAATGGTATACAATTGGTAACATTGCATCACGGATTTTTGCCTTTTTGTATTTTTATTATTATCCACTGGCATATTACTGCGTTCGTGGAAAATACGAAGCCACTCTACCTAAATGATAATAACATCCTAAAAGTTATTACAATGATTCCTTCGTAGTATGCCTACGCATACATTCATACCTACCTACTCTATTAGTAATGAATCTTAGAGGAAAGTAACGTTGTACCCACCACTTTTATTATTATTCCTATCACAAAAAATATACGTCATCTTTTTGTGGACACAGAATCAGGGATTCTTTGCCACTACTAATACCTTCTTTGTAGGGCTCACTTTTCTTTTGCGTCGCTAAATATGAAATGAAGAATGCTCATTGCTATAATTTTCTATGAAAATGACAATTTCAATCATACGTGCTATACGCACAGTAGTAGTACGAGCCATCTTTGTTATCGTTATTGTCATTTTTTGGAAGACTGATCCTTGATCTCAAATTATAATAATAAATCACTTGAAATGGAACAGGATTTGTACTTGGAGATACAGAGAAACAATGGTTTGCCCGTTTCCATTAAAATATTTTACACATCAGATTATTTTTTATTTACTGACTTAATTTTCAAAGTTTTGTAAGGTTTTGCCTGAGACTTGGCAGAGGAAGATTTTTGAGCATATATACCGATTAAATTATTGTACCAGATATACCTAACGGTATGTATGGCATGTGCACTAAGCAAATTGCTATCGTGCTGTGCTTTAGACAATAGTTATGCACGCTCAGTTAAATTTTCAAATGAATGTTGCAACTTTGGAGGAAATTGGCCGTCTTGTCTCCACCTTCGAACGTCAACATATTTTGTGTTTGCTGCTACAATTCCAATGTTTCCAGCCAAAAAAGTTATTTCTTCATTAAAATGCATACGCTAATAATAACCATTACTTAACATGCAAATTATGTAAATTGACAGAATGAGGTTTATCGTCAAGCCAAGAGTAAGCATATTGTTGTTGCATATCTTGCTTATCGTAAACGTAAAAGATATAATACGAGTCAAAAAGAAAGCAAGGTTGACATGACTGGAAATTGTTTTAGGGAAAGGTTACTACTACTGGGGCGTTCCGAGAATGAGAATGTAGCAGGTAAACACACACAATTCTGACATGTGTGTTTGTGAAATCCGTTGCCGGAACAAAGTTTATATAATGTGAGTGAAAGAGAAACAAGGTTGACAATAATTGGCAGCATAATTAAATAAACAAGTATCGAGCCGAGTACGTAATGAAGGTTGGTTGTTGTAGGTAAGCATAAGCGGAATGAATGGGAGGATTGTATGGAAATGAGATATTATTTTAAAACGCAATAATCTACAAATTAAAAGGGAAATAAGGGTATTATAATGTAAACATGCATTATAAAAGCAGAAAATTGTCAAGTAATAAAATTCTCGTATTAACCAGCTTTTAAATACACACATATATGTATCAATGGTGTATTTTATATGTATCTTGTGACGATAGGGCTTTCTTGTTTTATATGAAACTAGGATTTTATTACGCTACAGTATTTTGGTTGGAAAAAAGAGAAAAAAAAGTAGTGGAGGAAATTATACAAAATCTTTTCCAGACAGACAGGCACGAATCAAAAGTTTTCAGCGTGGTTAAGCACTTTGCTTGCTTTTTCTTTTTTGTGCATTTTTCAAAAAGTGGGTGGATGGATGGATGGATAGTTAGATGGATGTAGAGGTTTAGAAAGTAGCTTAAAGTTGCAAGTTTTTTTTTGAAGGAAAGGAAAAGCAGAGAGCATCAAAGTGAGATGAAAAGAATACGCAAGAAAAAGTTTCAAAGAAGAATGGGAATTCCGAGAAAAAAATATGGTGAATATTACACGAGTTTGACACTGGTTTCATGGGGCTTTGACTGACACAGTGATAAAAATATATGAAGGTTTTAGTGGGGTAACAAAAAAAGCTGAGGAAATCCAGGCAAGCTTAAAATTACATACATAATTTGGTAAGTGAAAAGATAGATCAAATGAAAGAGGGACGGACACAGAAATATGAGCACTAAAATGAAGTCAGCAGAGAAAGTGAAATTGTAAAAAAATAACTAAGAGTTTATTATTGATATAAAAAGTGCTTATAATAGTTTTTTAAAACCGTGTTGGAAATTATACTTGCTCCGTTGACACCGTTTAGAGATCATATTAATTCAATGATACGACTAAGCAAAGGATGCAGCCTGTATTGTCACTAATTCTTTAATTAATCACTCAAACGATTGGTTTTAATCATTTGTACTACTATTTTGACTATTTTTTTCTTTGAAACTTTAAATCGAAAGAAAGTGGTAGTGAAAATTAAATTGGTACAAATAACAAAAGCATGTGAAGGATTTGTAATTCCCGGGTTTTAGAAAGAGATGTATTGAGAAATAATGAAAAATGATGTATGTCTGTTACAGTTTGCATATTGTGCGATTGATTAGTATCATCTCTGTCGGCAAATAATTTAGCTCAAAACATAATCTTCTACTTGATCTTTATAAAAGGCTTACACGCAATAAATCATGAAACCGGAAATGAATGAATGCACTTTGAATGAAATGAAACATTGAAAAGGCCCTACTGTTTTTAAACATGACATTAGAATTGTGTGGTGGTAGCAATGACTCTTTATCAGAAAGAAATGGCACTGGCACTACACTTCCAATCTCTTTGATACCTGCCTATAAAATGCTCTTTTTGATATGTTGATACGCTTGAAAATGTGAGTGACTGATTGCAATACATTTTGATAATGATGACGATGATGGTGATGGAGCATGAAATAATAATAATTTTCTCAAAGAAAAAAACCACATTAAAGCAATTGCGTTCTTGTGTATTGTATCCATCACGCACAATCTACATATTATATACAAAACAAACAAGGAAATTCGTTTCATATGGCATGTGCAGAGGAGTGATCATCCTGCCAGCCAAAAAAACGGGTAATTTCTGTTTAAAACCATGGGGGAAAATTGCGTTGTTCATGACATGATATTATTGTTATTTTATAGATTTTCCTTTTACTTTGCTTTTTGAAGGAAACGATCAATTCAAACGATCTTTGAAACTGCCCACATAAACACACTTGCTTCCCTTCAATCAATTATATGCATATTCCAAAAAAACGCAATATAAATCCTTACGAAAAGGAAGTGGCAAATACATCCAGTTATTTTACATGAGTACCTTTCAGTTGTCATTCAAAAACAATAATGATTTTCTTACGATTGCGATTGTATGCAAACTGCACTCTGTATAAGTAATCATGTCAGTGTTTTTCCTTCCGCGAGGTGTTTTTACTCTAAAACTGAAAATCCTTCTGACGCTGTTGACGACGATTATGATGACGACTCGGCTAATAGTTTCTGTTACACATTTTTGTAGATATTTGGGAAACCACAGTGAGTACTAGTTAAAAAAGTATATGTGCAAAATCACATCCAAGTCTACATAGATTTAGTAACTCGTGCGTTTATTTTGATGTGGTGACTTTGGCTTGTACTTCTATTTTGTTTACCGTACTCCTGCTCTTCTTATAAACAAAAAAACCGGGAAGAACGGATCGGGAACACGCAAGAAAGTCTTTAATGGAACACGAACATTAGTCACGATAGCACTTTTCCAGGGCCGTTAGCAATTTCCAATGCAATACACAAGAGCAACGGTAGTGAAAGTATTTATTTTCTCCCTTTTTTATATACATTTTTTTTGTTTCTGATACGAAAGCCCCACTTATTTACTCGGGGGAAAAATAGTCACCAATATCAAAGCCAACCCTAGATGTATTTATGTATATCAGAAGAAACCGTTGTTGTTATTGTTGCTGAAACTAAATCTCTCTCACTTCACTACTTACTTCTCTTCTCAAAAAAAACACTCTCCCGCTTCGCCGCTCCTTCTCAACACAATTACTTTTGTTGCTAAATTGGCTCATAACACGGCTCACTGTGAACTTTTTTTTCTCCTGCTCATTTTTATTCTTGGTTACGTTAGTCCTTTCATGCAAAAAGAAAGAAAAATAGATTTTTTTTTCTGGCCAACCATTTTCGGCTTTCATTCATTTTTTTGTATTGAAAAGTGGGCGAAGGCGAGAAGAATATGAAGCGCTCGCCACTTTTAAATAAGTATTAAAACCACATTCCCTTCTTAAATATTGTGCCATGCAGCTCTTTACTTCGATCACAGGCACAAGGGGTATTGTTCTCTCCTTTTTTTTCTTTTACAATAAAAGAGGCTTTTGAAAATGGCAAAACTTGTTACAAAAATGGTCTTTCTTTTTATAAGTTACACAAAGTATGATTATGGGAGAGTAGTTAGCTGTTGCCAATATTATTGTGGTTGTTGCCACTCTTCAGTAGAATAGTTTTTTTTTTCGCCGTGACGCAGACGTAACGTGAAAACATTATTGCATTGAAACTTTCCCCTGTTCTGCTTTTTCATTAGACATGCAACATGCACAATTTTACACAATCTTTCTACTACTAAAACACTTTTTTCCCTTTTTCCTTTAGTAGTAATTGCACAAAATTGCATTTAAAATCTGTAAATCAAATAAAGTGGTGGTGAGACGTGCATTATTGCAAAAGACCTCGTAAACGCAATTATGTTGTAGAAGAATACATTATTAAAACAACCAGTTTCTTCGTAGCAAACTTGATGGTCAAACTAAGGAGCCTCTATTTATGATTGACATAACTACTCAAGGACACCATGTCAGATAGAAACCCTCCACGTACTAAACAATAGCTTTTACCTTCAGTTTTTCAATATTGTGACGTAGAACAAGTATTGTGCTGTTGTTGCAATGACCTACTGTATGCTCTGGGGGCATTGCAAGAATAATCAGCACACAATAAATAATATTTTTGTGGGATTTTTAAATGGAAAAGTGCAGATTTAAAACCGCCCGACATGCTAACTGTTTGTAAAAGCTTAGGCAAACCTTATACTTACTTTAATCTCATGATCATCAACCATTACGTAACGGTGTATCATTAAACACATTAAAAAAAAAGTTGAGTCGAGTTCTACCACACAATCATTATCATCACCATCTCCATTTTTACTACCTGCCAAACAGCCCTTTTGTTTTGACTCAATTAATTTATACTGCTGAATGTACATGCTCATTTAGCATACCAACCACACCATAACTCCTTGTTCATGGACTCCTTGACTTTTAAAACTTAAAGGTTTCTTTTATTATGTACTTAATAATATAATTTTCCGCTGAAACCAACCAAAGCACTCACCCATCGTCAACCCACTCAGTCAGTCAGTGCTTTCATACATTTTTTACATGTATTGTTTTTTGTAACTATTACCTAACCTGAAACTTTACAGTGTGTAGGCGACTGTACATGACTTGGTTTTAGTACTTGAAAAGTTTTCAACTATTTTTCTTTTTATATTACTACAGTGAAACATGCAATGTATCAAGTTGCCTCAAGGCTAATAACTGCTAAAAATCACAATAATTATTCATCCCTCTATGTACACACAAGTGAAATGTAAATAACATATTATAACGTACTACATTATATTTTTATGCATGATGAATTCAGGAATTCATTTTAGGGTACAAAGTCTTAAATAATCAATGGGCAACAATCTCCATTTGACGTAAGTCGTAAGAAGTACAAGAACTACTACAACAACGCAAAAGCCAAGACATGCAGGAGACCGGACCAGACATTCATAAAAACACAAGTAATACGTCTCACTCAACAACTTTACGCCAATTTACAGCCACGCGCTTTTCTGCGAATAAAAAATGTGTCGCTGGAAAAAAAGAAAGAAATCATACCAACTTGTAGTTATTTTTTAAATGAAAATGGCGTGCAGTGTAAATGCAAATAAAGTAAATTCTGAGAAAGTTTTAACAATAGCAGTAGCAGAAGCAGCAGCAGCTTCAACAACAACAAGTTAGGTTGGAGAAATCTGAAAGTAGAATCTCAACTCAAACAAGAGAGAGAGTATAGGTACCTACATATACACATACATATCTTGGCACAGTACAATGGACAGAGCCGATAACAGTATGAAAAATTGCACATTCCACTGTCAGCAATTCATGGGAGGCAAAAATTATATTGCTATTAAGGGACGAAGAGAAACATGCATACGCAAATTTTACACACATACACACGATTTATTTTCATCACGAGATCAAAGGCAATTCATATACCATGTATGGTCTATAATACGCGCACTTGACTTTAAGTACCCTTTATCCAGTTATTATTATGTCTCCCCTTCAGACATATGTTTTGCTCTGTTAATAGCATATCTCCCATTAATATTAACGGTTTGTATAGTAGCTTCAGGGCACAATAATAATGTTTAGGTACGCAACTACGATGATTTTATTGCCAACAAAACGGAAAACCAAATTGTTCCAAAAACTCTAAAAGGACCGAGAGGTGTTCAAGTGGTAGATGAAGGGGAGAGGAAGAGTGAGCAAATAAAAAAAGCAAATCTATGAGTTGATGTGCTCAGTATTATTTAAAGTTTATGTGGGCGTTTACTTAACATGGTCACAACGGTCCAATTCATGCTAGTCGTTCTTGTTTTTGATGATCTACAACAAAAATGCTTGAAACGGCCAATGTTAACATAAATGTAAGGGTAGAGTTTTTGGCTAAAATATCGCCTGTTTCGTTCGCTACACTTGCACTGTTGTTGGCCAATAAGCCATGAAAGTCATGTATTATTATTTACACGATGATCATGTGGTGTGGTGGTGGTATTATATTATATGAACTGTTATATGAATACGAATAATATTATACTACTCCTCTTGCTAAAATTGTTTCATCACTGAATATAAATTTTTATACAAAGTGTGTATTTGGTAATTTAGTCAATGATATGGTACAAAAAGGTACATGATGCCGGGTGTTGGGTCAGTAGTTTTCTAACAGTTCATAAAAAGGAGTGCTTACATTTTCTGTAATGGTCTGGAATAGTGTCATTTCATGTGGTTCACTATGATATACTAGGTCTGAAAGTATTTTGCAGTGATATGGCTCAAATAACATGTAATTTGAATTGTATGATTATTAAAGCCATTTCAAAAAGTGATATTATGGAGAATGTCATGTTTTTTTATATTTTTTCCTTGCACATTACAAAACGTAAAATTTGCTTTCTCCAGCCTTTCCTCTTTTGCACTCTATCTCTGCTATTTACATTGGTAATAACAACATACCAAACAACAGCCAAAAAAGTCGCTCATTGCAATTACAAATAAAGTTCCGAATGCCATTATTATTTCAACATATTTTTCCGCCACCTTCTCTCGTCTTTTTTGTCAACGAATCCTTTGCTCTAGCAAATACTATTTGATTGTAATAGTAGTAGTTTTAGAAAAAGCGGCAGCAACTACTGTAGTGTGCGTGCAAAAAGAAACAGAATTGCTCAATTATACTTTAGACAAGTTCTGTACGTACATGATAGTTCCATTATTATATAAAAATATTTGTGATCTGGGATGGTTTTTACTGCACAAAACTACATATAGTTGAACACAATTTTGTGTGAAGTGTGGCTGTAAGTATGTCTCTTTTCATATACATACAAATCAGAAAAGTAACATTTTGTAAGTGAGCTGAAAAGAGAGGGACAGAGAGAAAGAGAGAGAGAGTTGCACATTCGAAAAGTATTTTGCTGGGAAGCAGCCAAACATCGTAAATCCGTACTGAATTAATCCCCACATTGCTACACTACTACTACTACTCGAGTATTGCTACTTCCACACTGCTTCTTGTACTACAAAACTCTCAGTCAAAATTGATCGAGGAGAAAAAGTTTTTAAGAGAGAGAGAGAGAGAGAGAGAAACTGACTTACTCATTCAGTCAACTTATACATCCTAGTCAAGTCAGTTTGTTTGTTTGTTGTTGTATTATTGTTATTATATCGCCGGGAAATGCAACCAGGCCAAATAGTGTATTACAGAGCATGCAATAGGTACATGGATTTTTAGAAGTGGAAAAACAAGCTGCTGCTTGCCATTGCCAATATGTTCCTTTTCTTAAAAAACCCAACACAGAGAAGTTTGAGGCAGTAAACCTAAAAATCATAGAGGGAGAGAGAGAGAGAGTTGGAGACAGAGAAATGAAATGAAAGAGAGAATGAGAGAAAGTTAAGTTGCCTAGTGTGAAAATTGTATATAGCGTGCTTATGAAGATTACAGGGAGCTACTTAATTTTACTCCTTTCCAACTTTAGCTACTGGAACATCGAATCAAACAACATAAACGAATGTGTCGGTAGGTAAAGTGAATGTACATATTATGTGTATTGTATAACACTTTTACTGCCATCCATGTTATTATTACGGCTAGGACTTTTTTTATTTATAGGTCTGGCAATGCCAACAACGTAACCGGAAAACTTTGTATTTATCGAGAATGATGTTGAGTTGAATGTTTGGTGGCGGGCGATGATGATGAAATGCTATCATGTTTTTTTTTGCAAAAGCCTTACAAAATAGTAGCATGCAACTATAATATTGGATGTAGCGCATAATGCACATGAATGTATGCTTTCCTTCAACTCTCAACGTTTTTTCTCTGATTTGGCAGCAGTTTCGTCAATACTTGAAAATGGCCTTACATTACCATTCCGAATATTATTCAGATAGCTACAGTAATAATAGTAAGAATACATATCACATGATAGTATGGCTTTGAATGGGCTACCTTGATGTGAATGTGAAGTGTTCCGTTGTCATTTTGCGAGTGTATTTATATAGAGCACTCATTAAAATAAACGAATGCTTTGTCACAAATCCCTCTTTGAAAAAGGCCAGACCAGACGAGTGCTACGAACACTCAATGTCAATAAAAATACTCATTTCCTTAAATGCAGGGGGCAAGTAATGCCTCCTTTCACCATTATTTCGACAATGATAGCGATAGTGAACACACACTTGAAGAACGCTGCTTATGCTGTTTATAATTTAATATGTAATAAGCACAAATATTAGAAATAGTAATAATAATATAAACCTTTTAAGCTTACCTGATCTTTACTTCTTTTGACAGCCATTCCGGATGTCGTGTGAAGCTGATCAGAATGGAGGCGATTTCCTGAAAAGTCAACAAAAGAGAAAAGGTATATTAGTATTTTCGTGTGAAGCTCACTCGTCAAATTTATACTCTTGTTTGTTTGGTTAGTAGAACGCTCTATACAAGTTGCCGACTTTGTATAAAATGATAAAAATCTACATAATTTTAGAATACTGCTATTTAAATATCTACAATGTCTGCACTTTGTTCCCATAAGAAAGAAAAGCGCAACCAAACCACTTTGCTGTGTGTGGTTGGTTTGTGTTACTATTACTGTTATTATTCTTTATTATAATTTTTCATAGTTGTGTTGTGTGACGGAGGTGCTTGTGCATATCCCGTCTGCCTAATATCATCATGATACATTACACTACCTATCCATCAAACGAAACCGTCATAATTTCCTAAAAATTTACATACACAAAACATCAAAAATAATTTGAGTGGGAAAGTATAGAGCGAGAGAGAGAGAGAAAGGAAGAAAAGAATAGGACAGTCAACAAGGGTAACATTGTATAATATTTATTATTATTATTATATGGAAGGGCTTCCAACTTTCTTCTCAATATATGACTTTCATACATTTTTTTTCTTCTCTTCTTCATCTACTTTGTTATTTTCTCGTTCTTTTCACAGTTTTTTGGCACGGAAAAATATGGCAAGTTCTCGACTCAGCCACCATGCATACTTACTTGTAGTCCAAGCTACTCATCATCATAATAATACCGTCGACTTATTCTCCTCCTCTTCTCCCATATCTTTATATTATCATATATTTTATGAATGTTGTACATGTACACACATACACACTCATACTCACAGAATATGAATGAAAGGGCCCTGAGGACTGTCATTCAACATCACTGGGCTACCCAGTGGGTTACGTCATGGTTAACATTTCCTCAGACAATTTATCTTTGCCACATGGCCCTCTCTCCTCTCTCTCTCTCCTTTCTTCTTCTTGCTTATTCACTCGTGTATGTGTGCTCAGCTCAGGGTAAACGATTTGAAAAAAATGTTCGCTTTTCACTCTGCGTGCCACACATATAACACAAGACGATGAGCATAAATAAAGCTCATATTCAATGAATATTGTATATTAGTAAAATGTATGTAAAACGGCAGTCGTAGGACTTCCTCCAAAGCTTTTACTAATATTATTACCCAGTTTTTTTCTCTCTTCTGGAAAAAAGAAAGGGAAAAAGTAAAATAGAGTGGTATGTACAATAGTCACACAGATAAACAAGGGAAATTTTGTTGGTGGTTGGTACTTGTATACAATGCTGAAAGTACATCACATAAACATGTATCTTTTTTAAGAATCTGAAAAAGCAGAGAGGGAGAGTCAGGGGGTTTTGGTAAAGCAGTCCACGTAAAGTATTCCTGTCAGCAGTCCATGCATAGTGTAAGCATAATAACAAGTTATACTAGCAACACCACCACACATACCACCGCCGCCACAACAATAATAATGCCATGCAAGGGACCTCCTGACTACCACCATCACTACACGCTTCTGCTCATTCCCGTTTTTTTCTTCTTTCTCTCTTCTTCCTCTCCTGTCTAACAGGAAGGGGACAGAAGAAGAAAAAGAAGAAGGATTGTAAATAATATGGAAATGCCCGATGCATTATGAATTCCTTCCGGGTGTATTCTTATGCATTCAGGAAGAGGCGCGATACCATTTTGCTTGCTTGCTTTCAGCTTAAATCTTTTACTTATTTATACAATGACGAAGAAGAAGAAGAAGAAAGTAAAAAAAGAGAATAAGACGAGAAAAAAAGAGTTTATAGCAGTTTTTAGCAGCAGGGGCTGAGCTGGCAAGTCCTTGAAGTGTAAAAAGTATGAATGATTTATCATGCGATGTCACATGTACATACCTACATGCATTAACACGCAAAGAAAATTCATAGATGATGACTAGGTATATCTTCTACATTACATTGGAATTGGAAAGCCATGCATGTATGTACACTACAGTACGACATTCTTTTGGATAGAAGATAACCAACACAATGTGCAATGCATGATGCTATTAGGTAAAGTCATCGGAATTCCAAAGAAAACTACACATAATCATTCTCCTATTCGCTGTGTATATAGGCACAAATGGTATGTCGTATGTCCATGACTTTAGCATACATACCTTACCACATGACTTGTTTTTGTGGAGTTAAAAAGGAGTGTGAGGAGGACGGACATGCCTTTCTCTCTTCCTCTCACTTTTACTGTTGTTACTTAATGCATAACATTTACTACATTTGCCTATATTTAAACCAGTTTTTTTGTGTGTGTATCACTCTTCTTACTCTTCTAACTTCATTCTTTCCATGCTGCTTATTCGCATGCCGTGCTTGCATCCTGAGATAGTATCTGCTGACAGATTATGTAACAATGTAGTTTATTATTACCAAGCACGACGACGACGACGACGACTCCTCCACTGGAGCTCATTTAACTAACAGCCAGAGAAGCAAAATCTGTAATAATAACAGTTTTTTATTCATATATTTTTCTTGTCGTTGTTGTTCTCTACCGTGTCTGCATTTATACGCAGGTAGGTACTGTAAATACGAAGATATACTGAAATACATAATATTTTTGGATACTCATATCATGATCACAAAACGATGATGATGATGGCGGGCGATGTGGTATGTAAAGTAATGAAAGCTTATTGCATGTCTATCAGATAGAACGTTTTCCTCTTTGAAGCTTTCTCTGTAATGTATGGTTAAATAATGGTAACTCTCTCTCCTACTCGTCGACTCTGTAAAGCCAAAGTCGGAGAGAAGGAGAACTTGGCGATTACTATTTCCAACAACTGGTGCTACTTTTTGCTGCCGCTGTGACCAACAAAACTTGATGTGAAGTACGATGGGGTAAAAAAAGTAATAGTAATACTTTTGAATTCTCATAAGCATTCAACACTCGGCCGTGTGGCAGCGTGGTGTTGGTGCTTACTCACTGTGTACACTGAGTTGGTGTGTGTAGCTCTCTCACAAGAGTGGTTTATGAACTTTATAAAAACATGGAAGGTTCCGATTTACATTCGAGACCAGTATCGTGACTGACTTGTGACTCCCTGAGAACAACTTTGTAAAGGAAGAAAGAAAGGAATGAATCGGATAATATTACAGTAGTTAGGTATATGTACGTACATACGTACAAAAAACAAGCCTCAACTTCTACAAACAAAAAAACTATGTGACTGGCTTGCATTTCGCTTTGCTTTGGCTTGGCTTACTTTTTTAATCCACACGGAGTTCCCAAAAAAAACACGAGGCTAGGCAAGGGAAGGATGAGAAAAAGAACACAAAAAAAGAATAGTAAAAGTGTATGTAGTATCTCCGGTAGGGTAGGTTTGAAATTTTTCAAGGATAAGTATGGTCGTAACGGAACCGAGAGAAAAGCTTAACAATAATAATGATGATGATAATAATAATAATATACAAGTGGCTTAGTGAACATTGAGAGAGAAAAAGCAGTGAAAAAAAGAGGAAAAGTTACGAGGAGATAGGAAGGAAGGAAAAGAAAGAGAGAGAGAGAGAGAAAGAGCGCGGAAAGGGGGAAACAGCTATCTTTCTTTTTTTTTTTTGATACTAGGTAAGCAAATAGGTATGGTAGTTTTATGTGGAAGACAAAGAGAGTGAAAAAGGAAACCATAGGCCAAAGTATAAACCGCCAGGGGACTACCGCTACCACTTCCTCTGTATTATGGCAATTACCTCCCAGTTAATTTAAGTATTCCATCAAATGAGAAAAGTGTTTTTGGGGAAAAGTCGTAACCTCAAACGATCAAGGAAGCTGACAGATGACATGCTTTACACTTGGAGAACAGATCTACTAAAAATACTTATAAAGAAAATTAGCATGAAAGTGTACTTAGAGGAATTCTTTTGGCTTTCATTCTTCCTTTCTTGTGCACATGCTTAAATAGTAGTATGTACCTAAATATATGCAAGAAATGAAAAACAGCTTTTCTCCCAGAGAAAAATAATACACAAGTGAAACACAGTAAACGATGATGGATGCAATGACGGAAGGAGAAAATAACTTGGAATATAAGAATTTTTTAAAAAGTGAACTGGATAGAGAATGAGTGAGCTAAAAAAAAGAATCAGACTCTACAGATCACATCACACTTTTTACATGAAGAAAAAAAACTTTTCCTACTTTTTTTGTTATTTCCTTATCTTAGAAATAAAAAAGCTCTGTGTAGTCTCTGATGTTGAAACGCTGAAAGAATTTTTTTGACTCATCGTTTTTACTTTGCCCATGTTGGTAGCAAGGGCTTAAACAGATTCACTTCACACAGTGCATAAAGAGGATATACGGAAACTTGTGGAATAATGGAATTTTCAGTTTTGTAGCTGAGGTTTCTTTTTTACTTAAAACTACCAAGTTTTTGGGTGGGTTCATAGAATCAAAAACAATATTATTACGAAAATGATTTCAGCATTTATGTATATTTGAAATTGTACAGTAAGGGTATTAGATACATATATTACTTGGTACAAATATATAGAATTGAGCGTGCTGTACTTGCAAGCATATAATTATCAACTCATGTCCCGGAGGTTTTTTTGGGGTTTGTTTGAAAATAGTCAGAAATAGTCTAGAGTATCAAACTAGCAACTTTGTGCCATAAAATACCGTTTTTTCTCTTATTCGTTTGCATTTATATATTATAGTTTTTAAACATACTATGCAAAGCTTTGATACAGAGCATGTACAGCAGTGTAGTATATATTAGTGCATTCACGGAAAGTGTTCTCAGTACTACTGCTTTTGATGTTGTGTATTCAAGTATACCGGGTTTTGATTGTAATTTATAAGATATCACTTTTGGATTGAATTGAATACACCCAGTATAGTGAGCAAATCGATATTTTTTTACATTTGGACACTTATTTGGGTACTTTTTATTAGATGATAAAACTGCTGAATCATTACAATTGTACATATTTGATCTGTAGAAAGCCTAAAGGCAAGTAACACGAAAGATACAATGAAAAATTTGTGAAAAATCACAGAATCAACCTAGCCAACCAACTTTTTGTTCAATACTGACCCTGCCACCAACGATAGTGAGCTGTATAAGCATTGCTGTATGAATATTGGATATGTATACAAACGGAGCTACATACACACTTATGTCAATGATATAAGTTTCTTATTAAAGCTGTTAATTTTACATTCAAAAACCAATTTTCTAGATAGCTAAAAATATTATCTTCTGCTATTTCTCGCATTTTTGCTCTCCTTTGATCTTTCTATTAACCGGAAAGGTTTAGTCACACAACGTGATAAGCACAGAGAAAGTAAAAATACTGTTTTTTAAAATATGCTTGAAATAATTGAAATATTTTAAACCAAGGACAGTGTTCCTGTTCGTACCTGGAGAATACACATATAAGCATTAGAGTAAATCTCATACTACAGTGGCTTTCGAAGCAAGGATACTTTTTCATGCTGAGCTTGCTCCAAAAAATACGTCTAGTCTGGTTACGGAGGACGTATGCAAACAATTTTGGTTTAGGTTAAAAACTTATTTCTTCGTACACTGTTATTTATTTGCTTATGTACCTACGCTAGAGTGTACTTTAAGTAAACACGAGTACTACTGCACGTAGTAAAGTTTCAGAACAAGGACGAATAATTCGAGGGTATAAGTCATGGAGAAAACGACGCCGTAATTGAGACGAAGAGATTGGAGGAAGGAAAAAAGAAAATAACGGATGTGAGATGATTAATACATTCAACAAATTTGCACACTACTACTACTTCTTCCACTTGTTTCACTTCTCTTTTCTCTCTCTACACTCTAAAAACATTACCCCTTTGCTATTATTTTCCATTATTCGAAAGTTGTAAAAAGAAACAATTCAACAGAAGCATTATAATGTACAACCTATTATTACTTTTATTTACACAAGTTTGCAATTTACTTTGCTCTTTCTGTTTTCTTCTTACTCGCAGAAAAGAGCAAGCCAAATGAAACAGACTGAGCTAATGAGAATAACCGAAAACAAAAGCAATATGATAGTAGCTGTTAGTACATGCGTGCATATTGCCTTTCTCCTTAGTCCTTAACCGTTGTTGTTTATGATGACTTTTTTTTCTCTCAATATTCAAATACAGAAATGATACAATAACCTGAGTACATTATGTGCTCTATGAATAGATGACGACAATCGGCCTTTGCAAAGGCGAAGTTGCTCTTAATGTGTACTTTTTTGCGTCGTTGTGATATGTTTAGATTAAGGAAGGATGGAAGTCATCATTGTCGTCATCAAAGCCACCATAAAAATGTCATTATCGTATCATCATTTCCTCTTTTATATCATAAAAGCTTATTATCATCGTTCTCAAACTAGATTAGTTAGTAGCTCGGCTCATTGTCTGTAAAATGCTAAAGTTTCATTAAAATGACGAGACACGCTCGTACACTTGCTGAGATTTTATTTCCATGCAATTGTGATTTCGTTCTCAAGTCGAGTTTGTAGAGAAGAAAAAGTAAAGACTTCAAAGCATCAGTATCCCCCGTCATAATTACGCTGCTGCCACCATTCTAATGTCTATGTAATATTTTGGTAGCAGAAAAACGGTGAGCCGTGACGAAAGAAAACATTGAAACAGCACAATAATTATATTAAGGGACAATACAACACGTACACAACTTAAGAGCTCTATCGTCTGGTGTGGCATTTGAAAAGTCTTAAAGAGGAAAAAGTAGGCAAAGTCATGCATACACATGGCATGACATGCATGCAGGCTTGACTGTATATTACATATATATGCAAAAAACACCCCGTCTGGCTAGGCCCAACACGTAGTCGAAATATCAATGAGCTTAAAACACACTCGCTGTCTCATTTGCCTCCGTATCTGATCAACAATATTATTGTGTGCATACCTAATACATGTATTATTATGTTCGACGGAGAACACACAGACCCTAATAATATGCTTGTTACATATTCGCAGATAAAATGCTATAAAGTCCTGTCTCGTCTTTCCAAAAGTATATATTATAATATTTCTACTTGTAAAGTTTTCCCCGGTTCTCTCTACTTCTTTACCAGGCACAACGACATCCTTCCTCTTTCACTCATTCATTCCTTTCGCCACCGAAAAAAAGAAGGCCATTTTTTAAAACGACTCGACGACTATGATGATGGTGATGGTAATGGTGAAACGAGAAGACTAATAATAATATGTAGGTACATTATGATGATGATGACTACGACTACTAACTCGACGAACAAGTAGGGAGAGAGAGAGAGAAAGAAAGAAAGGGAAGAGCTAAAAAGTAAGGAATGAGTACATAATTTTACAATACTCCCCATGGAATTTCCCAAAGTGCATGCTTTCTCATTCACTCACCCACTCATCCATTCATTCAGCGAAAAGGAAGTGGTAAACTTTCTTTTGTGGTGGTAGTGGTGGTGTGTGGTGCCTTAAATAAAGTACAGAGCTATGCATATCTTCTCGCAAGGATAGATTGACAAATATTATGCCCGGCATAATGATAATGGTACGTTTATAAGTAACGTAAACTTGCATCATTATATGCTAATAAATAAATGAGTATATTTTTAACAACAAAAACATAATAAAAAGGTTTGGAGGCTATTGTGATGGGATTGTTGTTGTGTTGCTGCCTCTGTTAATACTACTAGTACTTGTATTACTATCCAGCATACCACGTGAAATGAAAAGATCTGCTGCGTGAAAGTAGTTGCATTTTAGATTATTTGTGAGTTTAGTGTAGAGTAGAGAGTAAAACAGCAGAAACAAACTGTATACAGTTAGCACAATACAGGCGAGAGTAACAAGCGAACCCTTTTTCCCTTTTGAAATGCCGATAAGCTTTCAAAGAGCATTTTCACTCGGTGGATAGAATCAAACAGCCACGCTGCTTTTAAGCCTTCTTTTGTGGTATTAAAGGAAAAGAGAAAACGTGGAAACCTTTCTAGCTGGTTTGTTTACAGAGGAGAATAAATGGTAGGCTAGCTGCTAAGCTTTTATATATTTCACGCGAGAATATATTTTTGGCGAGTGAAGTTTTCATGGGCGTGTAGCGTTATTATGGCAAATGAATTAAAAGAATAATGTATATACCTACATTGGTGAATAGGAGAGAATTGCATTTGCTCTTACGATGAAGCCAGAGAGAGAGAGAGAGAGAGAGAGAGAGAGTTTTGAAACTTGAAGGAAATGAAGGGAAACATATGTATATATTTTTTATGAATATATGCTTACAAAAATACATCAATTACAAGACAATGCCCTTGGAAGAGCGGAAGGATAATGTTCATTAAAAAGACAACACTAAATATCGCAATATTTTACGGGGAGAAAATCCTGAATTTGTCACTTGCATATGAATAATTTTGTGTTTTTATCACTATCATGTTTAATGCAATAATTTGCAAAAACTGCATTTCCTGAAAATTTATGCGCCGTTCTCTCTCACTGCGTACAATACTGGTAACTTCACAGTAACAGATTCATATAATTAATCTGAAAGGGTCTATTTTAAGGCTGCGAAGAAAATCTTCAAGCCAATCTATGAATTAGTCATGCTTCTACAACGCAAATTTAAACAAAAATGCAAAAAGAAAGTACACCATTTCCTCAATTTTCCTACAATTTTGTTCCATATTAGTTCGATTGTTTTTATGATGTTAGGGAAGTTGTCTAATCTACGCGAATCTTAATTTTGAACCATTATTACTCTTTAAAGTTACGAAATTTGGGGTGAGATAACTTGAATAAGCAAATAAAAAATTTTTAACATGGGGTGCCATTTAAATAGCAGCGAAACAAAATTTTATTTGAATGAAAAACAAACAGATACCCACAGTTCAACACAAATGCAAAATCGAACAAAACAAGTTAGTTTTATCGAATACAGCTTGTAAT
>JAHZMZ010004568.1:0-10798 GCA_027743805.1 Lepidocyrtoides sp. E14
CCTTGCAACAATAGGAACATCAGTAGTAAAGTGCAAGGAAGCCCGAAGAACGGACGCATTGTTGAGAGACGTTCTCTCTTGGTCGGATTGGACCATCATCTCATGTTTTTCTTTCATGTTGCATAAACAAGCTTTAAAAAAAGGATCACCGTTCCTTTTTTTCTTTCTCTCCAAACAAATAAAATTGTTTTTCAAGCAAAAAGCACACAATTGAGCTGTTTGTTGCTTTTTTTAAAATAGAAAAATAGTATCAACAGCTACAAACGTATGACAATCACCTATCATTGTTATTCATTTCTCGTGCTCCCTATTGAGAACAAGTGCTTTTGTGTGTTTTTTTTGTGAGCAGTTCTATTGCAAAAGTACATGCATGATTTGAATGAATAAGCAACAAAGTTGAAGTGACGATTCCGTTGTGTGGAACATGCGAAATATTAACAATTAAATGGCAATTTCCGTTTGGGTGTAGGTGCATGTATGAAAAAATCGGGTTTTGTTCTTTGAACGATCATTATCATCACTAGCAGCAGCAGCACAAGGAAAGTTCATTCTTTCGTTTCGTTTTCAGAAAAGGGGAATAACACCACAGAAAATTCTTGAGCAATTAAGAACGACAGAGGTGGTGTTGTGGGTTGAGGAAGTTTAATTGCTATTTATATACAGCCATAAAAACAACTAAACACCGCCGTCTGGGACTATTTTTTCAACGCCTCCTCGGCAAGTGTGTATTGCGTATGCGCAGCTTTCCTCATCATTATAATATTATGGTTGTTGCTTGAAAGTACATCACCGTTAAAAAGTGAAGTCGGTAATTATTATCAAACAGAAGGGGTGCATTCCTCTCTACTGCCAGAGTGTACTGCTGTTTACTGACAGTCTCTAATTATTGTCGAATAATTAGTGCCTACCTGCACAGTTACTATTGTTATCGCTTGTGGATGTGGATTATGGAATTAAAGTGACTGTGTCAGTGGGAATGCTAGAAAAAGAAGAAGGAAAAAACTGTATTTTGAAGGACTACTTGTTTAGATGGTAATAGTTTGTATAGTGGGCAATTATCGGCGGTGTTAGTTTCGTACTTGTTTTTGCGGCTGACATTAGTCATTTCGAATCGACACAAAATATCTACATATATATGGCGTAGGCGTAGCTGTCACGCCAAGCCTGGGTGTTGCATCCTCTACATACATACATGAATACCGTCATTACCGTCATCAGTCTGTAACATTTTGCATAAAAACATTTATATTTTTTTGGAAAAAAGATAATTGTTACACTGTTAGCATAAAATAGGTTTGGATTGGGGTTCCAAAGGAACTCCAGCCAGTGAGCTTGATTATTTTCAAAATGAAGGTTATTCCACATAATAACCACAGTGGTAATCACTGTCGACGAAAATCTAGTGAGATTCCTTTGTTTTCATCAAGAAGGAGAACTTTACCAACATCATGTTTATTTATCATAGTGATTTTACTATTCATTTCAAAATCGTCGCTAGCCAAGGAATTCTATTATCATCCAGATAGCATTCATCATTACAGCAGTGGCAGCAGCAATAATAATAATGATCCTCAGCATGATTCAAATACAATGATGGAATTTGTGTCGACTTCTACATCATCTACAAGGTCAAATGAGGCTCCAATTGTTTCTAGTGCCAGTAGTACTGATAGTGCACCTACCTCATCATCATCATCACAAGAAATATCAACAGTAGCCAAAAAGTCTTTGTCGTCGCCAGTATCACCAGCAGCGTCAGTAGTAACGTCGAGGCCACAAGAGATTGTTGCAGCAGCAGCAGAGGAGAAACAACAGCGAGAAAAAGGTGAGCTAATCAGTCATGTCATTTCATTAGGCATAATAACGCCTAATATAAATGCAATTTTATGTGCGTCATGTCATGACACGATACTTTTTATAGTGGCCAGTGACTAGTGACCATGTGAAAACTGACAATAACATGTATATTACATATCTTTCTAAAATGTAAAGTAATCTTTCTAGGAAGATAATATCTCTAAATGTATTATTCACTTTTGCTCTTGTATGTAACTTTTTTTGCCAGTTTTCCTTTGAATCATATAATAATACTGCTTTAGGGTGTTTGGTTTTGCTTGTAAGATGAAAAATAATTCAACCGTATTTTTTTTGTATTCTAAGTAGTGGCTCTTTCATTTCAATCAAAAACAATGCATGAATGAGTATTGCTTTTTTAATACCCACAATGGCCACAATCACCGTCATCATCGTCTATGGTAGTACTACTAACGATGCAATTATTGAAGCAGAGATAATTGCCTGTGTGTGATGAAGATTGTGAATTGGGAAATAGGGCTAGGTCTTCTAGCGATAAATCTTGATAGGATTCAACATGACGATCTGTAATGGTAGTACCTAGTTGGAAAATTTATAACATTTTATACAGGGGAATGAGTGAATATTTAGGTATATTATATGAGGAACCATTTTTACAAGACAATAAATATGATAATAAGAAAAAAGGATTGATAATAGTTTTAACGTTTTTTAGTAATGTATGCATTGTTGTGTTAACCACGCTCTACCTTGCATTTTGTACATTCGTTTGTTCGTACTACTCTACTTGTAGCGATATTTTTATTAGGAATAGATAATATATTGCTGCAAGGTTTGACCTTAGCATATCCTATATATCGCCTCTCCTTCTTGTGATTTTTTTGGTGAGTGAGTGATGCCTTCTCGGCATAAATGGTCATCGGCAGCAGCGCCGTGTGGGCAGTCTACTTCGAAGAAAAATATAATATTACACCACATCATCATGCCTCATAATATTCTTAACATATTTTTTTGGCTTGTGTATGTATGTCTTTGGAAAAGTGATTTTTTGTTGGGTGAACTGAGCAACTGAACCAAGATGACAAAAAATAGCTTGAAAGAAAAATTCAGGCCGTCATCGTCATGGACAGATCGTATAATTTTTGGTAATTGAATGGGGAAATGTGCATATATATCATGTGAGTACATGCATAACTTCATAGTTAACAGGGAGAGGGACTAGGTAAAATATAAGCATAATGTGCAGCATTCTTAAGTTAATAACAACTGTAGAAAAAAAATTTTATGGACATTTTGTATACCTAAATGCATTCGTTTTTCTTTCTGTAAGTTGCCTGTTTTGTTGCGTAAAACTGCAGCGAAAGGGTTAGTTTTAAGCTTATGATGATGATGGCGATGATGGTGACCACATTATCCATTATGGAAGGTCCTTTTAGTCTTTAGTCAAGAAGTGCCAAGCATGTGGGATGATGGTTTGTAATGGTGAAAAAAGATAAAATATGTGGGATTAACTTTTAGGAATTTAGAAAGGTGCTGTTGCTGCCTGGTCAAGTTATCATGTTATCATCCATGCACTCACTTTTTGCATTGGTTGGGACCTGTTGATGTTTATGTCCCTATTCTTTCTAATAATGAGGATGTTTTTATTCATTATTAGCTAGATTTCAACCTGCTAAACGTCTTCTTCTGGTTTTGTCGCCGTTTGCTTTTCATCGGTTCAAAGCTGAAAGTCAAAAGCCTTCTTTGTTTAAAAAAAACCTATCACGGAAGAAGAAAAGCAGATAAATGATGAGTTTAACAACATAAAACATACATAAATGTAGCATAATATAATGAGCTATTTTTTTTTGTGAAAGAGAATGGTCGACAGTTCCAAAAATCAAAAGGCTAAATTGCCAAAGGCCTAGGTAAAAAAATGTAAATGTAACGGGTGTACCAAGAAATGTGTAGTTTTTACAAAATGATACATAAAAAAGTACTCTTTTGATTTAGACTTTTAGAACTCATCAATCTACATGATTATTGAACTGTGTTGAAAAAGTAAGGCGTAAAACTGAACATTTATTTATTATTATCGCTAAATCAATTGTCTGCGCTTACATTAAATTCTACCACATTTTATCTTCAAAAGCTATGCATGCAAAATTGTTCAGATATTCTACTACAGCATCCGTTAACTTGTTATCACGTAAATGTATCATCCTACTTAACTTTTGACCCACGGTCTATACAAGACAAGTGGAGAGAGAACAAGAAATCGTGTTAAGTCAAGCTTAGTAAAAAGGAGAGAAAAAAATAATTAACAATGGAAAAAATGTCTTTTAACTAGTATCTCTTAATTATCTTATCCAAATGTCGTTGTGCAATCCGCATTGAACTTATTCGCAGTAATAATATAAGTGCCTATTATTATTGCCAGATTTTTGAAGCAAGAAGCAACTGAGGAAAAAAACCATTCTTAAAATTTACTGAAGACCCCGAGAGATTTAAGTATATACATTTTTCTGAAATAATAGTGTTAGGTTTTTTCCCCCGTAAGAATGTTTTTGCATAATAGGCTTTGTAGTCACTAATTACCGGTGGCAATTGAAAAGGGTTTTTTGGTAGGAAAATCATTCTTGTTAATTCCTTTCATTATTCTCACCATTTCACCGACATTTTGCTCAGCAGTGCAGTGCACAAAACAGTACAGTTTTTTTCTGCGCCCTCCACCAACAACAACAACCTCTCATCATCCCATCAGAACCGTATATATACCTACCCATCATCTTATATTCATTAAAGTTATTTACTATTTATTCGTTGATTTTTCATCATTCATCATCATCATGAGCAACTGATAAAGTAAAAGTGTACGGTTCTTTTTTCTTATAAATCCATCTGGCTTGACGGTCGTTCATTTACTCCTACTCCATCTCCTCGCTTCGCTTAGTTTAACTGAAGGAGTTGCATTTATGCCTGATGAGGATGATGAGTAGAATGGAAATGGAATCGAGAGGAAAATCTGTGTTTTATAGTAGGCGAGCAAATAAGGAACGTGAACGGGCTATATGAATCAACCAAATTTAGTTGTTTCTTCTCCGCCTCTGATGATGAAATGAACCCATCCATCTTCCTGAATATTTTTTTTACCACAGAACAGAAAAGCACACCACTACTACCACATTGTATTATTACAACTTATTATTGTTTTGATAAGTTGATTTGTCTAGTGTGTGCACACACAAGAAACTGTAAAAACAACGAGAAGCTAGACTTTTTTAAAGTTTCAAAACCAAGCATTATTATTGCAGCAACGGATGCAATACAGACTTACGCAGACATATCATCTCCTTTAGCAAAAATATCATATTTATCAGAAACACACACGATGATGGTACGACATGCAAATGCTGAGGTGCAGGTGTATCATGAAAGAAAGAGGGAGGATGTTTCACTGTGTTTCATCAAAGATCTGTAAAAATGATAAGAATTCCACTCTTTTTTGGCTACTCAAAGAAAACGAAAATCTAAAATCAGCTACCCGTTTTTTCTACTTGCATAACAAAAGCCAAAAGCTATATTATACTACGTTGATGATGAGTAGGGAGTAGGGACGGGTCTCTAGATCTGCTTATAAATATGCAATAGGAATGAATAATTGTATTCATCAGGACGTATTACGAGAGGGGATGGTAGCTCAAGGCAAAAAATTATTAAAGCACCGGTTACACAGCTTCCTACTACTGACGAAATACCTGCTTCTAATTAATTTATTCGATTTCGGCTCTTATCATATTTCCTATAAAAAACATGTGCTGGTTATGTTATCACGGTGAGTCATGAGTGCGAAAGGAATTTTTTTATTCATTCGCCTTGTAGACTTTTAGTTTAGATCTTATATACATTCGGGTAAATAGCCCTATTAATTTTCTATATTGGCAACCTGCAGCGCGTTGATTTTCTCTTCTGGGAGAATCCCAATAAATTATTGCTTCTAATCTTCATATGATTTCAATTTATGAACCAGGAAAGAGTTTGCCTGTTTATAAATTTATTTCCTTTGTTTCTTTGCTTGAGTATAATATGAGCTCTTTTTATTTTTTGCCTTTTAAACTTTTTAACGAGCAGTCTTCCGAATGGAAAAGAATGGTAAAAAGTAATTGCTCCTTAACAAAAAATCCAATAAGGGAAATTACAAAATTACCTTCCGCAGTAATAACACGAGAGTAAACAGATAAAAGCGGATATTGTATGAAAGACTGAGAAAAGTTTAAAAGCTTTTACATTTGGCTTTTTAAATGCTGCAAAACCGCGTTCACCCTTTACCACCAACAGTGATATATGTGCAATACGGGAATTTATATATTTTTTTCTGTTCACTGTGATGATTGAAAATTGAAATGCTTTTATTATTATTTTTATTACAGCTCAACCGCCGTTTTCCACCCGAGTGGTGTGCAACGAGAATGAAATGGTTGTGGATGTTTTAAGCTCATCATCGCATATAATCACTGAAGCATACCTGCAAGGGCTCAAGAATTATCCAGGTATGTAAAAAAAGATTATCAGAAAATTTTGTGTCATGATGATGATTCCCCTGAAGACAATGAGATCAAATGCCAATGTGAAAAGTTCCCTTTTGAACGAATTTATTTCAAACGAATTGTCTGCAACTTTAAAATTGTAGCTGAAGGTGGATTGTAGACATAATAGGCTTTATTTATCTCCATCCCTCTCATTACACGCCCACCCACATCTATAAATATGTGCCTCGTGATGATTATACGCACACAAAAACATAACCGAACGAACGCACGAGAGAACATTTAATTTTTTTTATAAATTAGTTCGAATGAAACAGGAAATTAGCAGGTTCTCCACCTCATCTTCTTCGTAATAAAATGTTTTTTTTCTTCTCTCTTTTAACAGCACCATCATTCCACAACTGTACGTCACTAAATGAAGTAAAGATGATTAATTATTGCTGTAGTTCATTATAGCGAATATTTAATGCCCTGTTTTAGCTACATAATGTACAGCTGCGAATTAAAGTTGAAACAGCGCCTTTATACAATAACCTGCTCAACCTGTGCTAATCCTTTTCCTTTTTAAAATCACGATTAAAAATGCAAAACCATCAGTTACTTATCTGTGTTGTTTGTATGTACTTTCTCGCCTTGAGTAAGGTTTTTTTCGGACGAAATTAAATAGCGTTTATTTTGCTACATTCTTGTTGATCATGATGAGAATGAACCTAGTAATTTCTTTTGAATTATTTTTTGTGTGTGCATTCTCCTAACCTAACGTAATCCTGTCAAGTTTACCACTTTACTGCTACTTCCTCCTCAAAAAAATTCCTACTCAAAGTTATTTGATGGTACTCTATCTGACGTGTGTACGTGTTGAGCTGCTCTCTCCCTACCACACTGTAAAATTTATATAAAAAATGTAGCATTGTATGCCGGCTGAAAATAGTCAAAACAAGAGTTTATTTTATAGTTTGTATTGTAATCTAACGTAACGCTACATATTTTTATAGCCCTTTGCTTAATTCAGCAATAGCGTTCTTTTTTATTTTCCGCTGTGCCGTTTTTAATGCTCGTTAGCGAAAGGAAAGGCAAGTTTATGATCTGAAATTGGAAATAATTTCCCGTGTGATAACCGTTCAGTGGTACCATTTTTATTAATGAAATATAAAAAAAAATCAGTTAGCTTTCTGTTGTTAATTAAGACCCCACTGCCGTCCACGTTTACTCAGCTCTTTTCATCAGCTTATGTAGATAATGCTGAGGCGTGTCGTTGACTGTTGACGTATGCATGTGCATTTTGTGCATCCACATTTTTTTTTAACAATATCCGAATTTCTTTTTTTTACATTTTAAATCGTGCAGGTTGGTTCACTTTTGTATATTCAATTTCACAAAGGCTGTCATTTGGTTTCATCCGTTTCTTGTTTTTTTGTCTGTTAATTATCGCCGGTATCATTCCTAATTATACTACCGGTTAATTATAATTTGTGAGAACAGAATCTGCCCGTCAGATGCATGGCTGAATCATCATACAAATAATGACATAATCATCTTCTTTACGACTCTTCATTATTGTTTTCTTTGTTTTTCTTTCGTAGATCCATCATGTACACCAACCAGCAGAGGTCCAAATAAAGGTCACCACATGCAATTTAAGTTGTCACTGAGTGACTTGACATTTTACCGGTGTGGCACAAATCTCATCATCAACAAAATAACCGTAAGCTTACAAAGAAAGAAATTATACCTTTTTCCCCATTTTCATTTCTTCTTTTCTCCTTCCATTCTAGTATGTTTTGTTCTCTGTCCATATCTGTTTATGAAGCTTTTTTATTTCTCTCTAATGATAGGATGGATTAATCATCCGTCAAACAATAATGTTTTTAGGATGCTCATATAATGCTTAATAAATACCTATACCGGATATACGAATACCGTACTTGGATATTATTGCTGCTACTAGCCTGTCATTACAATTTACAATCTACTCAGATTAACAATTACTCAAATGTCAACTAGCATGTTTCAGCTTTCGCAGCAATAAAAAGGCTCTCTCACACACGCATTTAAATGGAAAGCACTGTTAACAAAATAGATTCAAAGAAAAAATATATATAGTACATACACAGATAATCTAACAAGCAATCATAGTCACTAATAACATTCCATGAGCAGCATGTGTGTGTCCATCCGTAAGTGTTTACTGCTTATCCTCTTATTGCATCGCACATTGTCAATGTACTATTTTCTCAGAAGTTTATTAGCTATCATTACAAAAATTTATATACTACGGCAGATAAAATTATTTTACACATTGCAGCTAGCATATCATTTGAAGCAAGAAATAACATAGCGAGTGAATTTTTGTTTGCAATTTCATATTTTTTCTCTCTCATGATGCCCACTGATACAGAGAATAAAACTGAGAAGAAACATGATAAATACTTCCGGTTGTTTGATGGTTGCTTTCTGTGTGTACAATGTACAGTGGAATTATAGTATTTCAGTCACAAGAGCAGTTTTCACAGGCCAACCAACCACTAATACCAGACCAGTGTACCAGTAAAAAGTTATATCATGTTAAGATGATGATAATATATATGCTACATATGTGTGAGTTTGTATACCTTTGCAATAAAGAAAAAATAAAAAATAAATGCAACAAACATCAGCCCCTACATTGTATCATGCAAAGTATAAGAAGAGCAAACATGCAGGCAATAATATTTTGGTACACTATATCAGACATGGCAAACATAATATTCACAAGTTCTGTATAGTTAATAGCTTTCATGCGTATCCATTTTGCGGTATAATTTCACTTTACTGTTCACTGATTTCACATGAAAAGTCTGCCTAAAAAAATGCAGAGGATGTGTTAAAAATTGTGTTCTTCTGGTTTGTACATATTTATTTGTTTGGAATTCATCATCATTTCTTTGAATGGGCTAAAAACTTTTATTGCGCATAAATTGTATCACAAACATGCATCTTTTTTTTCGTTTCTCTGTGTAAAACTTGAATTTATAGAGAATCAATGAAATCTGACAACGTGATGATGATGACCGTTTTTCGATGACTTGATGCTCGATCGATAATATATTTTTTTTGTTTTCTTTTTCGATAGGGTACTCGAACATACTACAATCGGTTGGATGTTGTTGTGCTTGAGAAGACAGAGGTGGAGTCTGTAAACAACGAAAGCAATAATACAACTGCGTCGTCTTCTTCCTTGGATGATGTTGATGATGATGATGACAATGACGGTGTCAGAGTCACGGACAATGAAAACTTTACTTACAACACGCAAACCGTATTGATCAAATGCCAATTTGCTAATCTAACAGCGTTCAACCATAATAACAGGATTAGACGGGATGTTCTACCTGCTGGGTTCCAGGAGGCTGAGTAAGGCAACAATAAAGATAAAGTTATAGCTAAAGCTGTTGCTAAAAAAAAGTTCTTCACACTACTTGCTTCACACTTTGAGAATCAATTTTTGATGCCATGAAAAAAGGCTGATTGCTGGTGATGGTTTTATTTTTATTTTGGCAGTAATTTTGTTATGGCACAAGTGTGCAAATTGAAGGCATAAATTTGCGTAGAAATTTTGAATACGTTATAGTGAAATGTGTACATTGCGTAAAATATCACGTTACACTCAGATGGGTAGCGGCGCTATACTACTTTTGTCGTATGGTTTACCAAGTTAAAAAAAGGCTTAATTTTACATATATGACATACATACACTTTTATGAAACCGGCATAAAATGCGTGTCAACGAACACCGATATACTCAAATCGATTATTACCTTGAATGAAGAAGCGGATTACGTTTCTAGCATGAATATTAACATTGGTTTCTTCTGAAACAGAAAAAAAGAGAACAGCACAAGATGATAGATGTCCTATCTGTGTAATCATTCTTGATTTTTTTTCACCGAAACTGTGTATAATCACTTGACTCTTTTGAAAGTCACGCCTTTTTAAAAATTTCCATTAAGCATCAGCTCAAGAGTTATTGACAGTAGAAAAAAAACGTCAAGACAAGGAGCTCAACTGTCATGTCAAAGCTTCAAAGTCAACCTAAAAATGGTTGGCTATGAAAATTACCCAAGCCTACCATTTCGGTTGTCTGTTACAGTTACTCTTTTAATTTTGATGCCGAACAAGGAAGCAAAACAAATTAAAATGACTGCTTATTTTTTAAAAGGAAAGTAAACAGAGAAACAAAAATCGTCAATTATACTGAATTTATTTTCGCGTGATAATTTTCGTTATTGTTCATTTCTTCAAATTCGCTGACAAATTCACCGTTATTCTCCAAGCTACTCTGACTCTGTTAAAATAACACAAACAAACGAAATAGTAGCTGTACATTTAAAAAACAGGAAGAGTTTGACACTGAAATTAATGGAGTGGAAATTTTAAACTGAATTGGTTTTTAATGTTCAATCAAGTCATTCACTCGT
>JAHZMZ010004569.1:0-11269 GCA_027743805.1 Lepidocyrtoides sp. E14
CGATTTTGTGGTTTATGTCTTACAATGTTTTTGTGAAGGTGATAGGCGATAGGAGACAACAGTGGCAGTAATAGCAGTAGCGTTTTGCCCTGTCTACATTTCTAAACAAGGGACTTTCCGGGCTGATGTTTTACATAGTCATCATTTCACACAACCAAACCATCACTCGAAATTACATTCGTGATCCTTTTGATATTTTACGCGTGTCTTTTCATCTTTCTCACACAGTAGTACTAGCTGGTGGAAAAAACCCTCCAGTGAATACATAAATCCTTCAATTTTCATGCTTCCAAAGATACAGCTACATACATTATTTTTTTCATGCATTGCTTCACACACCGCGCACCATGCATGTTTTATCCCTCGGTTTACTGGAAAAAAGAACTAAAGGTAAAGGGTATTATCAGTATAAATTGTACGAGTTTGGAAGAAAAAAAAAACTTATCACTATAGACTGCACGAGAAAAATAGTATATTCTCTTTTATAGAAAATGAAGCCATGGGCTAAAAAATTATTTGTAGTGGCGGTAGTTTTCCTGTTGTCACCACGGTCCAACAAATTATTTTACACCTGCCAAAACTTCCAAAGAAGTGACATGTTGTTACGCACCTTCCCTTAGTCATCGACTTTTGTGGCAAGATTTCAAGCAAAAATCTTAAATAACGCAAGAGTTGTCTATGAAGTGCCCTTTGAAAAATCACTAAAATGGGAATTGTACCTTTCATACATTTCTCTACCATTTTTGTTCACTTCAAGATGGTTTTCAAGTCCATCATCATCACCATACACTTTTGACTTCCATTTTCTTTTTTTCTCGTTTGTTGTCTCTCTTGATGATTTAGTGAAAGCATAAATAATTCATTCAAAACTGAAAGCATTTTCTGTGATTGCTCATTGCCATTGCATAATATTATGATGCTTTTGAGGATAACTACTACTACTACTACTACTCTACTACTTGAAATGTATTGCTGGGAATAAAGAAACAAACAATGGCTGATGTGCCACAACACAAAACAATTTTTCAAGAGATGAATAATGGATGCTTGTGTTGTACGATAAAACACCAAAAGAGATATTATAAAGCGCATTCTCTCCGTTTTGTGCATATTATTATTATTATTACTGTTATTATCATTATTATCATTCTTTTTCATGAAAAAGTGTGAAAACTGGCAAGTACCATTCATTCATCATTCTATCGAAGTAGAAAGATAGTTTTGTATACTCAAAGCTGGTGTTGATGGTGGTAATGGTAAACTTTTAAATTAAACATGTATGGTGACTGTACAAAGTTGTTTTTTAATCTTCTAGTCGTGAACAAGCTGTCATGAGAATAAAAGGAAGATAACAAAAACAGATAATTACGAAAATGAGTAGGACCAAGCACTTTGTCTCAATAACAATAATATAAACGGCCTTTACTTCAAAAGGTTTCAAGAGGTAGTTGAGAAATAAACTTTAAAACGAGACCGCTATAAAACTACAAACTTTATATTATAACTACTCGTCCTAGAGAAAGATAAATTGCACATTCACTCTTTTACAAAAGTACTCCATTTTAACGCATCTTTGTCCTTTCCTAGTCAAGGACATTAAACCTAGTGAACTTCTCCTGTAATAACTTTGCACGTAATGAATTGAAGTACTGATGTTTTTGGAAGTGAAAGTAGAAAGATGTCTTGTCAATTCACTTATAACGTTCTCTGCATCTGTGGCTTCGATAAAAATTTAACGCATTTTCATTAAAAGGGGGAGGATATGGACACAAAGTGTCTGATCACTTTGTTCACACTTGATACTACTACTCCTTTGATGATCGAGCATAATTATTTTATGTCATGTCCACTATTAGGATGATGAGTCTTCACATGAGTCGAGTTTGTCATCCATTTAAATGAGTTGCAAAACTGGGATTAAAATGAGTACACGTTCAGTTCAGTAGTTATCCTGTAACGTTAATAGAAAAATCCATTCGAATCCATTATGTATCAAGGAAAAATTTCTTCCAAGCAAACACATCAACAGCAGTTTTTGTTATCAAAATGAATGTTATAATAATGAAGAACGCTGCGCACATGACCTTCCAGGTGATGAAATAATTATGCACTTCAAGCAATTTATAAAGAAGTTACTTTTTTATGAAATTTAGCCATCATGAGATACCATACAAATGCTTTTTCTTGTGGAGTCTTGTCAGAATTTTATTATTCACATGAGGTCAGTTTGGGTCATTACTGTAGGCAATAAACTCATTTTTTAGGTAGCGCGATAAGCAGCAGACCGCATTTACAGTTTATTTATTTATTTTTTGAGTAGTCAATGCCAGAGTAAAAGTACTTTGAACTGCTGTCCCCATGTGACCATTTCTCCATCATGGTACTAATATTACTTTAATGCCATAAAAATACGTGTTTAGAAGATTAGCTTGATATTGGCTTCCTTTTAAATATTCGCTACAATGATGTGCGCTGTCACTTACAAAGGAAATGTATACCTATGCATCTAATTAAAAATGTGTATAGGTATAATGTAATACTGGTGAACGACCTTCGTTGTACGTTTTTTTGGCTTGTACCATTCTTTTGGTAGAGGTCCCAAGTGTAAGAAAATTCAGTTTTATGACAAGCTTATGCACCCAACTATTATTTGATTTTCATTGAACTACAAGGTGTTAAGTTGTTCATATAATCAATCAGTATTCGTTTCCAACTCTATATAAAGAAGAAAGTATACAGGAAAAGGTTGGAATGGGTAGTTAATAGTTTAAATAAAAGTAAAAAAACGACTTCTTTTACAAAAGCTACGTTGTACGGACTTATTGATCAAAAATACTTTCTTTGATACCCATACAACATGCATATAGGATGCAGATATGTATTTTGAAAGCGTAAATGCATCCATTCTTCCCTTCATTCATTCACACCATCTTCACCACCTCGCAAACATGGCTGATAGTCGTTAAGTATAAGTACTTTTCCATAAAGCAGAAAATTCGAGCAATAATGCTCAGGAAAATCTGTTGGAAAGTTTGGAGTGAATGTGTATAGTATGGTGTAGTGAAAAGAGATTGAACGTACAATGGTAGATAGTGTCGTTCGCTACAAGTTCACATTAAAAAGTGCAATAGCTGATAGAAGACGGGGACGAAAACATGGGCAAAAGCTATATCTACAATAACTTCAATCGAAGTCTAATTTTCGTGAAAGTGCTGGCTTTTGTGTTCTCTTTCATTGCCGGATAGCTTTTGGCAGTTGGAGAATTGTATAAAAATCTTCATCGTTCTTTTGATCACACAGATAGGATAGATTGTGTTGTTCCCTTTCGACACGGTCCCTGTCACATGACGGAGTCAATTCTTTTCAATTTCTACACACCGTCTGGAGTATTCAACACTAATGCATTACTTGGCACATGCTATGGAAAATATTGTAATTTACCTTTGAATTGAAAATCATGCTATCCTTCAAAAAAAATGAACGCTCAAGCACAGAAAATATTTTGCGTTGATGTTTTCACTTCAGTTCAGCTCAAAGATACTACTACAAATGTTTTAGCCTCTAAAATTCAGGCGTCTGTTCAAAGCTGTTACCAGTTAGCTAGTTTCATCTGGAATCGCTTAAATTCTACACTAAATTTTAAAAATGTAGCAATGTAAACCATGCATGCAAGTTATGGGTTTTTAAATCGCAAAATGATAAATCGGTTTACAATGCTACCTCTTCAAGATATCACATTTTGCATGAAACAGTAATGTAGCTATATAAATATCTAAAAATAATAAAACTTGTGCTATGTGTAACTTTATTATCTCACAAGCAGGTATACAACTTGAAGCCGTATTAACACTCATTAAAACCACAGCCCATTCAATACTCAGTTGCATAAAAACTCAACATTCGCACGGTTTTGAGCAGAAAAGTGCTTGAGTACCCTTTGCCCTAAGTAAGTGTTATGCAGCAATAATTTATCTCAAGCTATCCTCATTGTTAAATTGAAATACAAACTATAGTTTATAATCAACTGTCTGATATTTTTGACATGTCAGTTCAAGTGGTGTTCGATTCCGACATGTTTTGCTTTCATGATATAAAGAGGAACGCCAGTCGTTTGTTTATTTTTTATTTTAATATATTTATTTCATGAAAGTACTCCTAAACCAAAAATGTTGTGTTTAGCAATCTGCTCTGTTCCATTTAACGAGTTAAATGCTATTATTATTATTTTGTGTGCCTCGTCCCTGACAATAAGTAACAAATCTCTGTACATCAATGTAACGTCAAGTGCGCACTGCACACCATTATTTATCCTCTTCAGAAATCATATTCAAGCATATGTATATAAAACCAGTTATCACATAAAAGGAAAAAAATATGATCATTAGTGTAAAGATTGCATATTTTGACAAGTGATCATTGTTTCCAGCTCTATCTTGATTCATAGGAATAACTTTGTGTTTATATGGATGGCTGAAGTGTGCCCTTAAATGCTACTATGAGACTTTATTCAGCAATAATAATCAATTTAACAGGGATGGAGTAAGTACAGGCACATGCGGTCACGCGGTGTCTGTTTGTTAAACAGTAACAAAGTTACATACATCGTTTATGAGCTCATATACTGCTAGATATTAACATAATACTCATAAAAAATAAGAGTGAATCATAAATGCTTTAAAAAAATAATGATGACAGTTTCCCTTACAAACGCTACTTTTCTCTTTGGTTGGTTAATAAACATTTTACTTTCGTAAATGACATCAGCTTAAAAGTGGCGAGTGCATCAAGTTTTATGACGAGGACGAATACATCTTCATTGAGCCTAATTTCTAATAAACAGCAAGCTCATATAACAATCTATTAGGTTCATATATACGAATAAAATCAAGACCAAAATCACTTGGGAAATATTAGGAAATAAATGTGGTGGCTAAATCGGAAAAGCAAAGTGCCAAATGTTACCGAATGTGAACTTTTTGATGGTCTGGAAAAAAAAGACATGAATGATGTGAATGTGTGTGTATTTGGGTTTAGTTTACTCGCTAAGCCAAATACGAAAAAAAGTTACGCGTAATAGGAATACACATGAGAGCAGTGATTTAAGTATATTATTAGGGTTGTCGTCGTAGTCCTGGCGTTGGCTTACATGATTCCATTTTTGTAATGCTTCTATTAAAGGAAAATAGGGGAAGGCTTGTGTGCGGTAGCCAAAGAATGAATAGGAAGATACTCAAAGCTTGAAGGGTTTGTACGATCAAAAGTAATCAAAAAATTGATCTTGATGGTTTGATGGAGGTATGGCAAAGTACCAGCCAGGAAGTATTAAAGAGGCGATGATGGAGATTATGTTTTTGGGATATTGTTGATGAGTCTTTTACCCTATTCCGTTCCCATTTACTGGTTTCTACTACATATATATCAAATATGTGTACGGGCATATCATAATGGAAAAATGAGTACTTCATAAAATGTGGTCAACAGAGTAGTTACTTAATAAAAAGAAACAAACTTTTTCTTGGAAATGAAAAGCGAATATAATTATAAGTTTGTAAATTAAGTTTTAAATAGTTGCAAAAGTTTGACGGGCTGACATTGTGTCCAGAAGTAGCGAAAAACTGTAACACAAATCTACACGATACGATGCTTAATCATTTTTTGCCTCAAAATATCAAAGGACTAGCCCCAATTAATATTTGGATATTCGTTTCAATAATACGAACAGCTTACATACGCAATATGTATACATTAATATGACTTAATACGCAAAAGGTTAGGTTCCCGTTGTGAACCACGGCAAGTAAACTTTCACTCCTGACGCTAGACTGACAGAAAAGCATAGCAATATTATTGAAAACTGTGCTTTTGGAACCCAATGAACGCTTTCAATTTCTAATTTTTATCTCATAAATGAGGTTGGAAAATGTTTACTAACAAAACATTAAATATGTACCTTCGATTTAATGCAAGCAAATAAATGTAGTTAAACTCGCCTTTTCCATAATTAAATGCATCGCTGAATCAGACCAAACACTAATTTAACAGAGTGAAAAGAAGAGACCCATTTTTGATTCTTTCATACAAACCCAACCGACAAGATCGTTACGAACTGGTAAAGAGTATACAAATACAGTTAGGAATTAAGAGGGGAGAGATGATAGTAAGTTATGTTATACTCGGTCAGTGAAAAGAGTAAAAAAACTTTGTATTGCAGTCAATAATTGGAATGGAGAGATTTGGTAGGAGGAAACAAGGACCATACGGTGGTTTATCAAATAAAACGGGAGATGCAAGTAAACTAAACAGAGAGAGAACTATCGCTGCTGTCGCATTAACCCTTGTCCACAGCCCATCCATCCATCTATCACAACCGATACATTATCTTTATATTTACTTATGTATCTATCAGTGCTACCCATTGCTTTGCGACCTGTTTTCAGATGTGTTGTTTTTACCTAACTGAGTAGAAATCCAATCTACATTCAATATGCAGAATAAAAAGAATAAAAGGGCAATAATTGTAGTGAATGACTATTCATTACTATTTACAATTGCACTTCAGTAAAAAAAACTTTTCCAATCCTTAACACGTTAGCCTTCTATGGACTTTGCATAATAGCCTACTACCCTTAGTACTTAAATGGAACTGTGCTTACATTATTGCATTTATATCACTGTATTTGTATAGATTATACCACTCATCGTCATCAAAGTGTGCAAGTAGATATGTACTACAGATAGGAGAGATTCTTTATAAAAGCGCACACTCTAGGCATATATATTTCATTAAACACATCACATTATCGAGAGTGGCCCGCCGGGGTGGTTCAGAATGAGTAAAGCCATCAAAAGTGATGATCAGCAAAGAGTCAAAAAGGAGATGAACTCATCAGTAGATAACAGCTCTATTAATTAAGAGGTAAAAAAAGGAGAGGGAATCCTGCCAGGGAGAAGAAACGGAAGAAAAGTGTCTAAAATAATGAACAATGGGAAAAAAGATAATATTTCAGCTCATGTTGCTATACCAAGGATGAAAATGATGATGACGCCGTATTGCCACGATGATCATCATGATTAAGATGATATTGTGTGTTATATTTAGGTTCTTTTCCCAAACTTTTGTTGTGATTATCGTGATGATGACGGTGTTGTTGTTGACGATGATGATGACTATGGGGGGAAATCGATGGGTACTTACATGCTTACTTGTATGTATAACTGGCAGAATGCCTTTAAAAAGTAAATTTCTTATGGAAGCATTTAGAGAAAGAGTGAGAAAACCTAGTAGTCATTATTGCCACCACTAAAACTTTTCTAGTAGCTACTTAGTTGTAATATAATCAACACGACAAACCAGGTTTCCTTGTTAAGTTTCTTTTTTCCATTTTCATCCCCTTTCTTTTCTTTCATGACATCGTTCCCAAACCTGAGTTTTCCTTTCTACGCTTTTGCTTGGCTTGGTAGTGCATATCATTGGGTAAAACATGCACAGCATCATGAACTATGTATGTCTGTGTATGTAGGTGAGATTGAGTAGGAAGACAAAGACAAAAGCCTTTGGAAAAGCTGTGAGTTGCACCAAGGCAATGGATCACATATTATATTGCGTTTCCACAGAAATTGGTATTAAACAAGAAGAAGCTGGTTATAGGTTCTTCACTGTCTTTCTCCATCTCCCTCTACTCTGTACTTTTTTTTACTTTGATATTTGAGTTTATTAAGCTAACTAGTTTGTAAATAAGAGAACAAGTAACCAGATAGCTTAATGCTGTTACCTGTAATTTGTCTGCTTTCATATACAATAGCTAATTTTTATTTGAAACACTAACCGTAAGAGAAATGTGTATGTCTTCTATAAAACCTCTTTTACAGGCTGAGTCCTTACAAGTATAAAGAAAAATTGTGGACGCAAAAAATAACGGAACTACTGATGATTCGTTGAGAAATAAATGCCGTTTTACTTACTTTTCTTTTAAACAAAGGCTTTCTTGATTTTTTCTTAATTACTTCATAGTGTTCGCGTAATAGTCTAAGTTTGCAAACAATAGATGGGATATTTTTACTATTCAATCGGTTTTTAGAAGCGTAGAAACGAGTTACAGTGTTACAGCGTAAATTTAAGAATTTTTACTACACACTCCTATGTTTATTTAGCATTGACAGAAGGGAGTAATAAGTACAAGATTAGAATAACAAGATTGTGAATGAGGGTACCCAACTTACTAACAGTGATAATAATAATAACGTAAGTGCATGTAAGAAAAGTAGCTAAACAGGGTTTGCAAATATGAATTGTGCAAATCGCTCAAAAAGAGACTGTATCTTTACCCTGACGTGTTTTATAGTTTTTAACTTTCTTGAAGTCGGTTGTGGTGACGCACACATTGTTTTCAATGAACTTTACTTGGAATAAAGTCTCATTACTAATTAACACCTTGTTAAACTATCTTGTATTGGGCTAATCTGCCTTGACTTATTTTCGACGCAGACAGACAGACAGAATTATAAATGTACTCCAAGGAGGTTCATGTTTTCGCTACTTTACAGCTTAACGGTTCTGCTACTTAATAATAATGCGCTAAAAGCAAGAAGCCATCGTCCTCAGTTTCACTTTATTTTTCTGTGTTGCTTCTTTTGGTTCTGTAAGCATTCCGTTCCATTGTGCAATAAAATGAACAAAGACGTAAACGGGCAACTGACATTTTATTCACTTGCTCATTGTCTGCTGGAAAAAGTTTTTCGGCAAATACACAATATTATATTCATAGCTTGAGGTATTTATGGTTATTATGGGTCTTGTGTCATATTGCGGTTGTGTTGTTGCTATTACGTTTTTTTCTATTTTTTTATTCAACAACCACTTTTTTTTTACTTGCCATGATGATATACTTACTAACAACCTCATTGTTACGCTATAAATATGAGCATGTACGTAAATACTTACTTTCCTACTTGCATTGTATTGTACGTAGTTTGAACACAATCGACTTTTATTACTATGTGTATATCCATACCATTCAGACTCTTTTTTTACTGTCCTCTTTGCAAACAATGATGATGATGATAGCAATATTATGAAAAGTTCTGGTAGCAAGTTGCAAGAAACGAGTTGGCAAAAGAATGGCTCCATTTACCAGTCACTTCTTTAGCGTTTATCAAGAGAGGAGTGTATGAGCCATCCTTTTATATTAAAGATGATATTAAATGGGAAACATGGGACTGAAGAATGAACAGCCTCGGGTTTTCCCATTACAAAACTAATCACTCGCAATGACTTTTCTTTTGTTTGTCCCTTGCTCATTGTGCTCCAGTAAGGGATGACTAGAGTATATAGTGCCTTTTTATTCCATTCAACTCTCTCTTGTCCTATTTAGCTTTCCAGCAGCAAAACTCTGGCAATCAACTTCTTTCAAATGATCATCAAACGTTCCTGTATACTAATCATTTCGCTTACAATACAATAGATTTTTCCAACGGATTCAATTAACACGCGACTGTTAAATTTTTTTTTAAACTAATGAGATTGCCTACAAACATATACATAGCTATTGATGCCTTATTAGTTGATGTAAAAATAGATACAAATTATAGGAAAGCTAATCCTGCCCAAAATTGAGTTGCCCGTGAGAAATGACAATTATAAACAAAGGAATGTTTAATTCGGGATGAGATGGTAAGTGATACAGCTGCACTCTACTTGTAAGGAACTCTCCTTGGTTGAACAATGTCAGTCAACTTCAGATTTTTAAGTTTGCTTACGTTTCATTTGAAACTGCTTTTAAGTCTGCCCTAATTTTTTTTTGTTATTTTTTCAAAATTGTGTTTTAGATAAGGGGTTCTTTAAGCATGCAAATGCAAATTATAATAACAGGTCATTTTTTTATCCACATCTAGAGAATGAGCAAAAAAAGTTAGTTTCATCAAAGATGTTTTTATTTTACTTTAACAAGTAGCAACAGAATGAGTAGTGTTTAGTGCTGTTTTCTGTATCAGACTCATCGGACAACAGCCCCTGTTAGTACTGCAGGCTGGTTAGAAAGGCAAAAAGGTTGTTGAAAGGTGGTGAAAGGAAATGGAAGCACATACTTTAACACTCAACCACTCACTCAGTCAGTCAAAGGCACACTCAAAACCCGAAAAGAAAGAGTTAAACCAACTAGTACAAGGATTCTTAGGACAAAATGGCTTATAAACAAAACCCAATCGTGAAATATGTACATACATACACATTTTAGTGCGTGTATTTAAAGGAGTAAAGGACGAGTTCAAAGAAAACGGTATCAGGAGAAATGTATTAAAAGGAAGTAAGCATCGAAAGCTCAGAAGAGAGCTGAAAAATACGAAAAAAAGTAATACGAAAAGCATCTCTCTTTCTATTTCACATTCTCTGGAGTCAGCTTCACACAAACATTATATTAAAGTAATACATCATAATATCAGGAGGCAGGAAAGAATAAAGTTGTGGTAAACACAAAGAAAACGCGTTGGATATACATAAGAACCTTTTAAATGGAAATGGAGGAGAGTAAAAAAAGGTCAGTTTTCCACTAGCTGAGCTTTAGCCAATATTTTGGCTCTGATGGGTTTATGGAGCGCGAAATAGGGAGAATGTGAAGTGCAAATGGGAATCAGAATGAGCGAAAATTGACCGAAAAAGTCTGTTTCATTTGATGGTATTCCCTAAGGTTTTGGCCAAACTAGCACTTTCCTTTACTCCCCACTCACCACCACAAAATACTAAATAAATATACTCCCTGTATTGGACTGCCTCAGAAAGCACTTATATTTTTACTTTTACGTCTAAATTTATTTACTGACTGGCGCAAACTGTCGTTTATTTTAAGTCCCGTACCTTGTGTGTCCGTCCGTCCGTATCTGTCCAACCTCTAAAAATTACTGACAAGACAGGTCGATTATTCTCAAACATGAAGATGGGTATGCCAAGCAGTAGTGTTCTTTTGCTTTGGGACAGGGTGTTTAATTACCAGTAGAAATTACGCATTGTATTTAGTTTTCCTACACGGGCTATTATTTATTTTTTTCTAAACTCTTTATTCAGACATAGGAGGACAAAATGTAGTTCATTTCAAATATTTACGATTGGTTTCAAATGATTCAATCCTGGCGTTTATAGGAACATGCTTAGCTTCGGGTTTTGATGCAGCCTTTCTATAACCGAGTTGTTGTAAGGATATTTATGCTTATGCAACATTAGGATTCAATGGTTTATTAGGTTTCTCATTATGATGAGTAACCTTATAAGATGGCTATG
>JAHZMZ010004570.1:0-11598 GCA_027743805.1 Lepidocyrtoides sp. E14
GCGCCTAGAATTCAGGCTTCTACGAAGCCTGCACGGGTTACTGGTGATGTAATAACAACCAAATACAGAGCTGTTGAACAAACTACAATTGGTTTATGATTAATTGACATGGTTTAAAAGCCGAATAATTTTCATTTCAAGGCTAACCGTCAACCCTTTCCAGTTACTAAGTGGTTCTAATAGTATGATATATGCTTTAAGAGGTTGAAGCAGAGCGTAACGTTCCATGTTGACAGTTGAACGGGGTATCATATGCATTCAATAGCAGGAGCATAGGGTACAAATTTTTCCATGTTTACATAACGTATCATTTGAATTATTCCTACTGAACGAAGCCTCATCAGTTTGGCGTTAATATTATGCTCTAGCTGCTTCTTCACGACTCTCCATTTGCTACTGATTCAGAACTGAAGTAATTGGCAGCTGTCTTGTAGGCTTTTTTCAAAGTCTGCCAGAAACGGGTCAGCTAGTAGAATATAAAACATTATTAAAAAAGAATGCATTGAATAAATGATTTTTTATTGAATTCTTCAATGTTAATACAATGAAGCATAGGCCATACTGTACTTATAACATAAAAAGGGAACATTTTTTTTGTAACTACAACAATACTGAGTTTAAGTTGGTTCAAAATATATTAATTCAACTGTGTTGATTTAAAACTCTTTGTCTGAACCAGAAATGCGCATTGCAGGGGGAACCTGAGAAAAATAAAGACCGTGTACCTAACCTCCATAAATACCTACCAATTTGCTCCCTTCCGTGCTCGTTTCTTCTCTTCTCATTGTCAGATGGAATCTATTTAACGCCATTTTTACTCACAAATGGATTACACAATTTAATGGTACCACAACGATTCAAAAGTGGGTACATTTATGAGTGAAAACATTAGGCATGACTCCAACTAACGAAGCATGGACTCCACATCATCCAGTCTCATTCGGTGAGAAAATATAAGCGAGAAAGGAAGGGAGCAAAATGGTGAGTTTTTTTGTACAAAATTTATACTAACAATTAGCAGTAGCTGTCGTGGTCAGGCGAGTGGCCTTGATTTGCCGCCAGTTATTCCCCATTTAAGGTTGGAACTAAAATTCTTGAAATCTGCACAACGAAATTAATATTACATCTAACTTATTGATTGATATAGTTAAAGAAAATGTTCCCTCGTAAGTAGCAATTTACAATACATTTAGTTGGAATTGTAATGATAAATTTACAACTGTTCAAAGAAACGTTCGAAACGATGGGAAATAGTCTGATGTTTATGTCACTAAATGGAAAAATCGCAAGATAATTTTTGGCATTGACAGATAAAGAGCAATAGCGCTGCTTCATAATTAAGTGGGTATATCAAAAGATCACCTTCAAATATTTTAAAATACTTTGAAGACATTCTACATTTTCATGTGTCACACGACTCACCATATGTTAAAGCAATTTTATTTAATGCAGCTAAATAAATGTGTGAGGGCTTACTTGTTAACCGAGACAACTTTTCATCTATTGAGCACATGCTGTTGGTTATATCATAGTGTTATTAAAAATCGGACAGAGACAACAGGCGCCCTGAAACCCACACTTATTGTTAATAATAGAGCAACAGAAAGGAACGACTTTACGCGAAATGAATTTGTCATTAAAATTACATTTATGAGTTTCTCCGTTGACTAACTTGCCACAAGTCTCATCACTATTTTTACGCTGCAAATTTTCAGCAATGCGGAATAATTCAAAGATTTGAAATATGAATACGAAACATTTTCCTAGTAACATTAGGATTGAAAATTATCGTTTATTTTATTTTCCCAAATAAAGAAAATTAAAATATGATATCGTCGTATATTCCCCAGTGTAAAATAATATGTTTTCAAGCAAGCATAACGAAACCCAGGAATAATTGGTTGAATTTTGTATTACTTTACCTACTGACAAGTTGCTAATTTACCGATTTCTTGGTCTTCAAAATTAATTGATCGATGCATAAACTGATTGAAAAGCCATATTGGAAGCGAATAAATATAATTTTTTAGGTATTAAATGAAAAATAAATAAGCGTACATGTGTAAACCAGAAAGCTATTTGAATACAAAACGTGTATAAATACCATTTAAACGCTTAAAGTGTGTATGTAATACGTGAACAAGTTTAAAGTATCGCGGAAAAGTCATAATGAAAGATAAATACATGAAAAACTTGACATAATTTATGGTAGGAGTAAATGTGTTTACTAAATTATTTTTCCTGTCAGTCACGGTAGTTTGAGTGTCGCAGTCATTCATGTAGGAATGCCGCTGTGATATCAAAATACCAACACCATCTAAAAATACTTCCATGAGTTTATATTTACTGGTTTGTAAACACTTTCTCTACTGATATAAATACGACGGCATGTTGATATGCTATATATATACCAAATAATTGCAAGAAAAAGAAACAAGCACTTACATAGCATTACCACTGCTTAGTATGTGCACTTTTTTGTAAAAGTTACTTATAATGCGTAAATATCTTGTCGTACGCTTGTCTGCTGAATACTGAGTTTGCTATAATATCAAGTTAATATTATAGCAGCGTAGACACTTTGATGAAGCAAAATTTACTTGGCGTGAGCCAAAAATAAAAATGAGTGTATATTTTTGATATCATGTTTTGTAGGTATATTGTGGTGTTGAGTTGGGGTAAAAATTATATGCTATCAGAAGACTTTTATCTTGTGTCATTTGGCAGATCTGGCACGTGCGAGAATTTCATTTTTTTCATCTTTCTCATACACATGTTTGGGATTGTAAACTTTGGAAAAAAAGAGATTTTTAAATTTTATGCTTTCTCCTTGACAAAACAAATTTGAGCAAGAATGGATGATAATACGTGTGTACTTAATGATGAACTCGACAGCTACACTTTGAAATGCTAGGAACACAGTCACATAGAACGTTTGAGCGTTTGACGGATAATATTGAATATTTATTACCTAGTGGACCAGCTAACAATCGATGGGTCTCCAGAAAGAAGTACCCAGCCAGTCCAGTTAAATAGGATGCTAAGAGTTCAGAGGAGGCTTTAGGCTATATTGAAAATGGATGGGAACGGAAAATTATTAATATCATAAAAAATGAGGAAACAAATCAACTGTGTTTTTAGTACATTGAGATCAAGCGACATGTCATATTGCAGATGTCTTCTTCACCCATACAATTTCAATCATCCAAAAGTGTCATTAGGAGGATCATAATGCATATTACTGGTTGCAAAAAAAATGGTTTGAACAAATCCCATGTTCTCCGGAAACCATTAGTGGCTTTACACCATTAAAGGAGTAACATTAGCTTCAAATAGACAACAATATGAGACATTTAAAGCTACAATATTATGACTATACCATTTCACAAATTTATAGGGGTGTTGATTTATGGATTCAAGTGCGTTTAGTTTGTTAGTAATGTTTACAGTTGCTTGCCAATACTAAATTCATGTCAATGTCTTCAAGAGAATTTAACTTGAAAGACTTCATACTACTGTTACAGTGTCTTTAGAAAAATTCGTGACAAAAGGTTACATTTCCATCTAATTGTAGCACATGAACACTACAGATGTGCAACGTGATAAGAAAAAAGACGAAGGATGGTAAGTTATTTGAGAGAAAAACATGAAGGGTTTCCTCAGCCGCAGGATTTTTCAGACACACAATAATGGAATGCGAGTAGGCTTTCTTCTCCGTTTCTCATGTATCATTGCAACACTCCATGCATACGACATAGGCAACATTTTAAGCAAAAAATAAAATTGCAATGTTTCAGGCCAATGCTTAAACCTTCACTCTATAAATTGTGGTGCATGAATACATTGAGAGAAAGTTTTGTATTGAACAGTTCGAATTTCCAATCAAGCGAAAGATTGTATTTCAGTTGGTAGAAAACCTTTATAAACCCATTTTTCCATCCTTGGCTTACTATCATTTTTAATGTGTCTTTTAATCAATCATAACAAGTCTTCATTCTAAAAATATTTTGAACAATTGGTTACTATTAATCAATTCATCTGTCTTTCTTTATGGTAAAATAAAATCTGTTTTGCCATTTTATTTTGGTTTTTGTCTGAAATAATTGTTTTTCGTAAGTTTGTATGACAAGGGGTTTTTTACGTTGATGGATCTGTGTTACGATCGACAAGGTTTCTTGGCAGATGTGGAAATGAAAGTATAATAAATTGGTAACTAATGCAATAGGATAATATATTCAATTAGAGCAAATGTATTAAACGTATTTATTGGCTGGGACGTCAAAAAATCTGGTATAACATTTGAAAACAATTTAATGTAATTTTAGGCAACAAAGAGGCGAGGCTCTATAAAACATAAATGTATGTGTGCAACTGAAATTTTAATTTCCTTTAACTTTCTCCACTAGCTTTGAAATAATCAAATAATCTTTATTGGTGCTAAAACTTTTGCACCTGTAAAAAATGTGTTTTAATTGCACATATTTTACTTTAAACTTTTAAGATCCAGTATTATGGTAGATTGATCGGAAAGTCGTGGCAATAGTTTATATTTGCATATTCCGATTTTGGGTTTATAGTTTTTTGTCATCTTTTGGCCCTTTCTAAATTTTTCGAAACCTCGCATAGAGCTATGCTAATGGTAATAAAAATGAAGCTTTTATAAATTTGCGAGCTTGTAGCTGATGACAAACTATGTTTGTGTGCATTTGTAAATCATCAGTTCTGGAACTGTAAACGTCAAAATAGTTTACTAACGTTAGTTAAAATTCCTTATTTATTTTCTTCATCAATAGTTTGAAAAGCATTCTGCACCTTATTGCAAAACCATGCAATTAATAATCCCAGTCATTTTAGCGCTTAGCGTAATTTTGTCCAGTTTCAGTTCAAGTACTAAAACGTTGTTGGAGAAAAACGTGAAAAAGAGTATTCCTTTTGAAAAAGATTCTTCCCGTCGAAAAAACATTCAAAATAGTAGTAATCAATCCGTTATCATCAACCGTCCTCCTCACCATTATCCGATCACAGAGCTTGTATATTCCAGCTATGGAACGAAAAAACAATTTTCATCAAATCCCCAACTCAGTGATCAAATTGCTTCACAGTTCAATGCCTTAATAGATATTGATAGAAAACCCAAACAAAATGAAATACCGGGGGTTAATTATTTCGTAATGGAGGTTCAAGTCCTTTTTGATTCGGTCCTGGAAACGGCTATTGGAACAGCAAAAGTTACCCTCTTTGATTATATTAACACGTTCTTTCATACCGTTAACAACATGTATAAAATGAGCCACCCTGACGATGAAACATTCCCTGCCTTTAAACTAAAAGTTGTTAATTTGGAACGTTTGACGGAGGCTATGGAATCTGGAATATTTCAGCCCGTCGATGGTCAACCAGATATTATGGACATTGAGAAAGTGCTGGCGAGATTAAGGAAGCATACAAAAACCGGAAAGTATGATAAGTACGATCATACAATTTTACTGACAGGTAGAGATTTGTACAGAAGGACTGGTGACCAGTACGAAGCAGACGTTTTAGGAGTAGCCTATTTAAAAGGAGCTTGCACACAATCCACCGATAGCAAATACAATGCACTGTCGGTAGTTGAAGACGTTGGGGGTCATTTTCTTGGTGTTTACGCTGCTGTTCATGAGATAGCACACAATCTTGGCGTAAAGCATGACTCTAAGGCGCCAACCACTGAGTACAATTGTCATGCAAAACGTGGATACATCATGAGTCCTGTTACGCAAAGAACCAGCAACATGTTTAAATTTTCTGACTGTTCTCTTGAATCTTTGAAAACATTCTTCCTCTCTAAACAGGGTAAATGCTTGGCTAAAGGAAAATTGAAGCCCATTTTTAAAGAAGAAACAAATAAATTTCCTGGCGACTTTTACACAATGCAAATGATTTGTGAACAGGTAGCACTTATGAACTTTCCTAATGAAATAGTGTACGAAGTTTATGTAAATTCAGCCAAAAGCCCATCTTACTTGTGTAAACAAATCTCTTGTAAAGTTACTGTTTCTGGTAGAAAGTACACACTGGAGCCAACTTTTGCATTTGGTGAAAATACGCCTTGTGGAGACGGTAAAAGATGCGTTAGTGGAGAATGTATCAACAAATCTTAGATCCACAGTTAAATTTTTAACCATTTTCTTCTAATAGCTTATAACATTGCATATTGTGTGAGAATGTTGATTACATGATACATGTCATGTCGTGCAATGATAACTTTGTTTTTTAATTAAGACCAATATAACATGATATAAACACTACTCAATTAATATTAATTATAATGTATAATGCTGACAGGTTACATCAGTACCATCTGTCAAGTCTTTAGTCTTTTATTCCTTGTTGTGCTTTTTTGCACTAGCTGCATCGCTATATACGTATATGCTTTCGAGCTGTGAGAGGGAGATAAATTTGCAGTTGAAAGGTGTATACATATAAAATGAATTATACAACAAGTAATAAAACGATTAAAAAGTGGAAAAACGATTGTTTTAATTTCATAACATTGCTTTGAGTCTTGTACAATGTCATAGAAACATGCAAGCGCCCTGCACAGCCTTGTTGATCTTTCGTCATGCTATTAAATTATAAAAGGAAGTATTTCTTCTACTTCCTTTAATGGATAACATAATATTTAGGTGCATGGAATAATTTATCTTGGATTCAAAGATCATAAAAGATTTCAAGAATTTTTCAACTTTTGTTTTTTGTTATCTACTACCTTTATTTTCAAGTGCACTCATCATCATCAAAACATTTGTAGATAAAAATGTAAACTGAAACGAAAAAAAATTGTAATATATTTAAAAGCAAAAAGTTGCTCCGTTTCACCTATTATTTAATGCATTGCAGGCGAGATTGCTTGAATGCAGAAGGAAAAATACAAAACGCGCAAAACTACATGCAACAACATTATGAAAAACATAATTGACCGTGTACATATTATAAGTGAATTATATATATACTTATGGCATGCATTCTGCGTATTTTATGAAAACGTTTCATGACAAAATAATATTTTTTACGCATATCATTATTACACAAGTCATCATCACCTTGTTATCTGTTTCATCCAACGAGGAGTACGATGATGATGATGATGATGAATAAATGCAATGCATAACATGCTTGTATGTTTATTGATGATGAAATAAAACTCGTACTCATTCTTTCGTCCTTCCTCTTCTGCTTGTAATGTCTATGAGCAATAACTTGAAACCACCAAATGGCTTTTAGTACTTTAGTGCTAAAATTTGTATAATAATGAGTAGGGTTATTACTCCAGCGGTGCATTGTGTTGCCTTTCTTTTTATAAAATAATTTATTGGCTAGTTCTTCCTGATGAAAGTGACTCGAATGTACAACTTTTAAAGGTAATTAATTGTACGGAATGACGTCTCCATTTCTTTTGAATTAGCATTGTTTGCATTTGTACATGTATTTGATACGCATATGGTAACAACTGCGGCAATTATATGCCTCGTCTTTTCATCTTTTTACGTTTACAGTCACTTTTGGTAGATTTCTGGCTTCTGGACTTGGCGTCTGGCGCGAACGAACGGTATCTAGCATTTCATTAGCTCTAAAAGCTCGTTTTCACAAGATTGAATCTTTCTACTGCATATTTACAGCTTCTATTCAGCCGCTCAATTTTGGTGTACAACTCTGTTAAGGTTTAAAATAAGAAAACCATCTGGGGGCAGTTAATATGATAATGTTGATTATTAATGTCAATATATTCAAAATTCTAATTCAATGAGGGGAAAATAAATAAAAGACCAGTTTGTGCATCAATATTCAAATGACATTGTTTTCGTGCATAAAACATGCCAGAAGAGGTTCAATTCTTAAGCTCAAAATTTCGTTTGTTTTGTTTGTAGTCACTGCCGATAAGTTGTATTCAAAAATCTCCATTGCACTTTTGTAAATTTTTTTACTACCACTACAAATAATCAAGTTTTTAAGAGGAAGTCGGTTGAAAGTGCATAGCATGATCCTTGTTTGCCTAGTATCAGTGCATTCCTTTAGCTCTTGTTGATTTCTATGACATGATCTGAAACAATGCTTAACAATTGAATTGAATAAAAAATTACTCCCTGTAATTTATATTGAACTACAAATATGTAACGTGTATAAAGGCATCCGGCTTTTTAAAGCAAAGGGTTTTTATCCGGTCTAAACATAGCAATGCTTTAATAGCTTATAGGTGAAGCGCTTCATTTTGGTTCGTTAGTTCACTCATCCATCTATAGCAAGTCTCATTCCTTCAACTTGCGCTTGATCAATGATCCATCATCATCATACACGTAATCAGACTTTGTTTATTTAACAGCAAAACCTTAATTGATAAGTGAGTCTGGAAACAAGAAGGAGACTGATCATTGCTGTCAAAGAATTACGACATTCAGAACTATGTATATTATCATTCAAACATACTTTTTTCTTAATGTGTTCTGATGCCCAATTATCCTAGCCCAGAACCCGACTACTGATTTATAACATTATACAACAGCGTAACCTATAAGCTATTCAGCATAAAAATATGTTATGTATAAGTCGTAATACACAAACAAGCCATTCATGAGTATGAAAAGCATTTTATAACATGTGTCCTTTTGACTTTTTAAAACTACAAGCTTTTTAGTTGACAAAATGTGGCTGTGTGTGTTATTTATTTTCTGGTTTTTGGGAAGTGTGATATCTGGTTAGAAGGTTTCACTGCAAAACTTTAAGAAAGCCGCACCGGTCTCTCTGTCTTGCTATGATTATAACTCTGCTGATTTTTGGGAGTAAAAAATCCAATTGTGTTATGGGAACATTTGTACCAGCAAAAGAGCTTCCAGAAATTTTATTTTAAAAGTATAATATCATAAAATGAAAATGATTTGTTCATGCATATATGTACGTGCCAATAATCCGTAATGAATATAAAAGAAAGAGTAGAGTCCAGTCTCAAATTTTCTTTACAACCATGCATTTTTAAGTGTAAAATGACGCGACATGTATAAAATTCATTCATTGATAACCGTTTTTATAAACTCTTAAATGTTCCACAGGACATTTTTCAGTTGTAAATTGGAGTGGCTACTTAATGCGTACTATCCATCCATCTTGAATTGATATAGAAGATGATGAATCGGTCAGTGATTGAATGTAGGTATTACAGGTAGAGAGGAAGAAGCTAAGCAATCAAATATACTCCAATATACTAACCATGAGTCTAATGTACTTCTCAATTTAATGATATCATTGAAATTTAAAATAATGGTACATGCTCGTTTCATTAAAGAGATCAAAAAGTAAGCGTCTTTAATAATATGAGGCGGTAAAATAAAAAGTCTCTGAAGTAAGCATTATTAATCCGAAGATAAATTCAGGTACCTTGGTCAAATATTAGAAAAAGATCACATCTCATGAAGCGTGAAGAGTGTGTTCAGTGTTCATTCTCACAAGCAAAGGTACATAGGCACTCTAAATGCTGCTGTGAGTTTGTACTTAGGTATTCCAGAAAAAAAAAACGTCTTGGATCATAACTGCTGTTAACACTTTTATCTATATCATTTATTACATGCATGTCATACATTTATCATCTCAAACTTTGTATTATAGAAACACTAACAGGGTAGAACGACGTTTTTCTTGGCTGAAATTATTCCACGGCGGAATTTTCTGGTATGATTATCGTATCGTAATGCCCACTGTATGATATCATCAATTGGCTTGCTATTAAGGGGTTATCAAACATGCAAAAAAATACACTAATATTATTTAACCATATTCAATTTTTTATCGCTTTGAGTAAATTTATTGTAGTTAAAAAGTGATAAAAATTGGAGATAACATTTCTCTCCAGAGGTACATAGATCAATAAAAAATATCATTATTACTTTAATTGTCGTAACTCATGTTCCAAAAAAACATTTTCCTTTACTCTATACCAAGAAGCTATACAAGTGAAGTGTGTAAAGTTCATGTTCATTCAAATTTAATGACATGGCAGCTGTAGTGTATGAAAACAATAAAATCATTTCTGTCTTCTCAAATTAACTTGAACACACACACTTCTTGTTTAGCGTTTTTGTTTTTTACTTTGGTTCGGCGAGTAAGCTATTCTTGTGTATTTGCGTACCGTATAACTACTATACTCTACATTAAGTGTTTTATTTCATTTGGAAAAATCTTACTCATTTGGTTTGATAAATATTTGTACACGTCGTTTCTTATTCGCTGTATTGACAATTTACTTTTTGTTATTTGATCCTCAGTCAGTTTGTGCAATAAGCTTCTAATTAGTAACGCTGAATAGTAGAAAAAAACCATACCTATACAGGCACATTGTAACTTTTTAAAACAAAATTTGTTCCCCTTTTGAACAGGTTGCATCCATACGGTGAAAACATATGCTTAATATTGTATATTTTACTACTATTACAAATTCCGCATAATAAATAGGTATGCAGTGTAATATATTACGATTTTCCATTACAATTCCTAAAGCAATCCATTTTGTTGTATAATCTATTCAGCGAGGAAAGTGAAAGCGAAGTTTTTTTTGTTTCAGTTCAAATTCGGAAAAATAATTAAGAGCCTAATTGTGAATTGCAAGCCGAAGGGAGTTCCTGAAAATGTTTACCTGTAGTCTGAGTAGTGATCGATTCGTTTAGGTAGAATGTAACAGAGTGGATCTTAAATGGTAACGGGTTATTGGCAGAACTTGCCGTAATAAATTATGACAGGGACAGTACAATGTTGCTTTCGTGGTATCACATTTTCATAAATAATTTCCATGTGAGTGAAATATCAAGCTAATTTCTGGTAGTGTTAGGATTGGTACATTAATACCTGTAGTGCGGCTAAATGTTTTTCAACAATCGCAAGTGGCAGGTTGTTGGGTAAAACTAAAATAAAAAAGCAAATAAACATTGTCTGTGTGTACCGATGCAAATGCTTATTGCTTATATCGAGCTGTTTGTGCACAATGTGTATTGATCTGGAAAAGATTTATTTTTGCAATCAAGATAAAATTCAGTATTGATCAGAAAGATATTTTTTTTGAGCCGTGGAAGATATCTTTGAAGCAGTGTCTTGTAGTTGTATGTAGTTGTTTGGCAAATAGTACATAATCAGCTTATGGTGAACTGTACAGGTATTAGTTGTCACTTTTGACTTGTAAAACGACTAGTTTTACGAGTTTCGGAGAATATTTGAAAACAACAAATGGCCTTCATTTTAGTTATCTTGATTCGGAAATCTCTTAACAAGAATGTTACACGTATAGGCATTATGTGACTGGCTCAAATGGTCAAAATGATAAATTAATAAGTATTTTAATGAGATGTCTGCAGGTGATTTGATGATAATTGAAAACTGGCTTTGCTGACCAGTTTCTTTTTCTTTTTGCTCTATTCTTTTCAGCTTAAAATCAATTCTAGACAACATTAGAAACTAATGACAAGAAAAAATATCCCAGAAGACAGAGAGGCTTCTTCCTGTGTGACAGATTGGTGATCGGTGGTAGAGCCCGAAAATTCATGTATGCCGTCTATATCCATCCAGAGCTTTTCTTTTAAG
>JAHZMZ010004571.1:0-15635 GCA_027743805.1 Lepidocyrtoides sp. E14
CTACACAGAACTACACTAAAACAATCATATTTTTATAATAACAATAGCCTATCTCGTGGATTACATAACCTTTGCTCCATATTATAGTTTATTTATGGAGAAATTTATCCCTAAATTATCAATTCTAATGAACTTCACTTCAAAAGTAAAACAAATTGTGTCAAAACGGACAGGGCTGGCTGGCTCAAAAATGGTTTTGGTTGGTTGGTATTGCGTACTACAAAACGAAAGAAAACATATGATACAAAAAACACAAACACATGTGTACAGTGTGCAGCATACTAATCTACATCAACAAAACACTACTACACATACTCACCTACTTCACCGCACTAATCGGCTATGGCTATTAGCTATGATGAGCCGGAGCCGGAGCCCTATGCGGTGCAGAGGGTCTGTGATTTAATTAAACAACTTTCATACTTTACGGGTGATAAGGATTTTATGTGTAGAATTTTACCATCATTGGATGCGAACAACATTTTTTTTTATTGAGATTGAGAGTATTGGGAAGGGAAATCAAAATGAATAGTTGCTGATTTACGCAAGGATGTTACTAGCAGTTAACAATATTTTGATGTAATGCATGGTTCCGTCCGGGTAACAAAGTACGGAGGAGGACGCGATGCAAGAAGATGTCATAGAATGTCATAGTCATAAAACTTACGCTGTTGTTGCAGTTGCTGGTCTACTCTTGGCCATGGCTCCGCTACTTCCAGCAGATGCAGTACTAGCACGTGCATTGACGGTAGACTTGCGTTTGCTCGCATCGTAATTAGCGGCTCCACCAGTAAATTTTAACCTTTTCATTTTTAACGTAGTAATAGATTTGTTCTAGCGAATTTTGAAATTTGCAACTCAATGAACAGTTGAATTTGGAGGACAATAATAATTATGTACGAGTCAAGCTTTAATAATAATTGCCAATTGCTACAAGATTCGTGATATTATGCCCTAGGTTAGAAATGACTTCACTTCACTGTCATTGCTCTGGCTCTACAGGTCAAAATAAGGTCGAAGGAAGGAATGCTTACAATATTAACGAAATAAAAGTATCTATGGGGAGACGAATAAGTGAGTCCAGAGACACGAGTGACAAGGTTCAGTGCAACGTCGAGTCATTTGGTCTGACACATTTTTAATTCAGTATCTCAATGAAATCATGATTTGATACATCATCGCTTTCCATGTTATAAAAATGGCATCCGACAACCAAAACGTTAACCACTAATAATACCATCTGTCTTTCCGTTTGTGGCTGCCACGTTTTTTTCAAACGCTCGTAAAACGACACTCTATCAGTTGGCCGAGTAGTATTTGTTCCAGCATAGCAGGAGCTACAGGATAGATGGCTATAAATATAAAAGGAAACATCCCTTTACACTCAACGCGTGTCCTTTATAATCATAAAATGAAGATAGTAGATTACAGACATACAAACTTACCATACTGAGAATTCTTCTTTTCCGAGGGCTTGCTCGTGTTGGCGAGATGCTGCATGTTTTCTGTGAATAAATGACAGCTTGAGAAAAATGTGACCAAATTAACGCAACTAATAATAGAAGTAATTAAAATTCAAATTACGAGAGACTGGATTTCATCATCCATAAAATCTTCAACATCACTGTCATCTAATGTCATCCATTCGTCCTGTTCATGCTCATAAGTATTCAGGTGAGTAAATTCCGTTTCATCGATGATTGGTTCCTCTTGATGATCCTTGGGTAGCGTATATCCTTCTTTAACGATAAATCCGTCAATCCAATCGTTATTATCACAATAGTACTTTTCAAGAATGGGCCATAACTGCTCTTCTCCTGGAACTTGAAATCAAACAACAAAACTTTTAATTATTACTTGAGTACTGGAAATAAAAGGTAATTATATAGAAAAGGCAGAAAAATTATTATACATGGTTATGCATGGAGAATACAATAAAAAAATAATCAAACGTACTAGATTCCCGATTATATTTGTACGCTCTACTCCTAATTTTGTTTTGTCCTAGGTCTTTCATGCGCGTTTCATACAACTGAAAATAAAAAATGAAAGAAAATTATGAAAAACGTACATTGCACATTTACAAACCACAATAAATTGAAAACTTGATTTGTTTCAACATTCACTGCCACTGCAGACTTTACCTTGACACAGTTATTTATTTCCTTATCCAGTAACTTATCTGATATTCCGGTGATTCTTTTTCTGGATAAAATTGGCCCAAAGTCGAGGGTTTGTAAGATGCAAGTCACATTGTGTGCAATTTTCCCAACATCATTTTCGTTCTCCAATGCCAAAATTTGTTCTACAGACCACTTTTTGTCAGCATGAGAAAAGTTGTTTTCTGAGCTGAATCTCTCCTTTCTGAACTTTTTATGGAATTTTTCGTTTGTTCGCTTAGGTAAAAACATGCCGAAAGCTGCCAAAGCTCTGAAAAGTTTAGCATTTTCATGATGAGTTATGTAGTAAAGTTGGTCTCGGCGATCTTTTAATGTGAATACTAATTTGGTGAAAATGCACTGCTTATTCCCCAAAAGTTGACGAACACTGTGGCATGGAGTTGAATACTAAATGAAAGAAATAATGTGGCTTGATATCCCTTCAGAATTTTTAAAATAATAAGCTACACGATATTATATTCAACTATTACCGTATCGTTAACTGTACTAAACTCGAAAGCTTCAGAAATGACGAGATCGTTAAATAGCACCACAAGCTGTCTTGCAAGCTCCTTAAATTGGTCATCAGTTTTGGGAAGGCGTTGCATGGTGGTATTGAAAACATGCATTGCAATTATGTCCCTAGAGTCCATTACAATTCTTTGCTTCCTATGAAATCGATTAGCAAGTGGTTGATTTATGTATAGCATGTAAAGAAGAAAGAATCCTCCAATTTGCCTCTTGAGAAAAGGAGGAGTCACACCTTTTGAAGGGTCTACCACATAGTTTCTCCAGGGGGCCAACCATTGTACTTTGGCTGCATCCAGTATCACGTAATTGGCTCGTATAAAATGATCCAGTCTTTCTGCTTTTCCTTGATTTCCATTAATAACAGTGCAAACGCTGAAAAATTACAGAAGAAGAACAATCTGAACAATGATCAATCGAGACAGGTGAATACACTTTGTGAAAATATTTTTTTTACAAAATGCACTGAAATGCTACAAAACTGACACCCAAGTGGTGCATAGCATATTCAAATTTGCTGATACCGTGGAACTAAAAGCGTCTAAATAGCTTTTCAGAGATGTGCCACATTCACATACAATTAGCGAATCAAGTGTACAGTAATACTGTGCATTTAACCGCAGCAGCTTACTTAACTTACCATCTATAAATGACTCCAATGTTGGCTTTCTTTGCGACCATGCCAAGGTCTTGTAGCAACCATCCATCTCTTCGAACAAACCTATCCAGTATTCTTTCAAACTCTGAATTAATCGATGCCCAAAAGTGGACAAGCAGATTTGGGTGATGAAGATAGTTCATGAGGACAAGACAACAAATCTTTTAGAATTCAAAACTGTCAACTATAATATACTCGAAGTATCAATAAAACAAACCTTTAAGCAGTTAACAGTTGAAGTACTGACGATATTTAACTGGTGCCTTGTTTGTACTTTCAAGTTGAAAGTTTCAACTTTAACTTTATTAGAGTAAGTAAGAATGAAATGAAATTGTATAAACATAGACAATGATTTAATGATTACAATATTATGATTTGGCGGGGAAAGTCAACTTACCCCAGCGACATTAGCTGTAATTCTTTGTTCTTTTTCTCCAGACTCTGACTCTATAGTCCAGCAGGTTCATTTTTACAAGAAATGATACTTTCAATTTTGATTGTCGGTTTTTGGTGCTTGATTGATATTCATCAATCATGATTCATGAAAACCGACGTGTGGAACTGAAACAGGCTACCAATGGACGTGGTGTGGTGTTTTCTTCAAGTCACACGACTGAGCAACTTGAGCAAGTAGCTAGTGCTAATGCTAAATGATCAATGATCACAAAATGAGCACATAAAATAATTTTAAATTGCTTGCACAAATCGGTTTTTATTTTATTATATTACTTTTTATTAACTGTTGAGAACGTTTGCTTTGCAAGTTGGATAGTAGGTAATACAATTCACGGTTTTATCTTTTGTATATTATATTAATAACATTCATATACTTCACTTATATGAACATTTTTATCGATAGTAATCAAGGCATAAATGACATTGATGACGATCATAATTAATTAATAACAATATTAACTGAGATATTACTACAAATTACAGCTTGTCACGCACGCGTAGTACACACATAACGCACCCAAGAGGGCGTAAAAGATTTGCATCAAACTTTATTACCATTACTAACAATATAGAAAATAGCAGAGATGTGCTGTTTTTTGCTTAACTAATAATAATAATGAAAATTAGCCATGAAGATATGAGAAAAATGAAATTGATTGGTGATTAGTGCGATGGAAAAACACTGATGATGATGTTTAGCCGTGTAAATGAGATCGAATGACACACAATATTCAAAAAGGACATTTTTAAAACCTCAGAATGGCAGAATATTTTGAAGGAAAACTTGCAAAATGGTTTTTTTACAATAATAGTAATAATATGTGCTTATGTACGTCATAGGCAATAATAATTCGCTTTGTTTGAACGTTACTGTTGTTGTTATTTTCCAGAAATTTTAATTATGACATTAATAATAAATGAAGCTTTTTAGTAAATGATTACTGATTGACTATAATTTGGTTGATATACATACATACTTATGATGATGATTTGATGATATTACCACCATCATCACTATCACCAGCAACAGCAAGCAGCATTTATATTTTGGTTTTTTCTTTTGTAGTTTTTTAAAGGTTTCATCAGGCAGTTTATATTCATAATTCTTTATTTACCGTGCTAACTTTTAGTACTTTTTTTTCTCTCTGTCTGTATATACGTATACGTATACGTACGTACACATACTTTTTTCTTATGCCGTCTTGCAAATCTTTTAAATAACAAATTTCAACAAAATGGGTCGACTACGTTTCTGCATATTAAGCTACAAAATATTATTTCAACTTAAATTCTTATTAAAACAATTAAAATAGCAACAATAATAATAATCATATATCAACAAAATTTAACCGTGTATCTTGCCTAGAATATTTTCATATTTACATTTTACAGTTACAATTAAATAATACAATTGCCACTCATGCATACAGACTACTTATGTAAGCACGCATACTTGTACGCCTCTTTTATACACAACGAGAAATGGTTCTCCTATTACGTCTATTAACATACACCATCTTGTTCATTTTTGAGTTTGTGTAAATCCTATAATTTGTATTAGAATTTATTACAAAGATAATACATTAATTAATTATTGTGTACATTATCGCGGAAGTAGACGCAGACCTATTAGTATTAACAGACAGTAAATGATTATGCAAAAGTATAGTAATCCGCTGCAGTTTACTCCACAGTTCATATTGTATTTTACAGACTTACAGAGATACTTATCTACACACATTAATTAGTCATTGGTAATGACTACATTTTCAACTCCAACTAATGCACATATACATATTTCGTAGAAGTTTAAATCTACACAGCAGCACACGCAATCTTGTACTCTAGCTACTTATCTAACAACAACTCCCAATAACTATTTTTTTGAAAAGTTATACCCGTATTATTAAACAAAGTTTTATAAATGCCACCGTCGGTTTATTTCTATCGTGTGTGTTTCACAGTTAACGAGTAATACGTTTAAATGCATAATATTTTATAAATTATTTAGCAAACAGTACAAAGTACAGACGTGATCAATTTCTAAAAAACGTTGTTTATTTGTTGTAACAATATAAAAAGTTTGAACTTTCATTGTTTGAGTCATCTTGTTCATATTCAAGATTTACACAAATATTATGTATGCAATTTTTAATGATAATTATGCCATTCATTAATTAAGTAAAAATGTATATTATGGGTTTATGCATCAAGTTTCCACTTTGTATAATGTGTAGGTAGTAAATACATGATTTAGTAGTGTAAAAAGTACGCTTTTTCTATGACTTAGTGGCGGAATTCAGTTATTTTAACCAGTTTCAGCTTTCCGTTATCTTTTTACAAACAAATAACTGTGTAGTGTGTATTAAAGATATAAGAATCCATATTATTATTTTTTTTTTAAACGTACTTATTTTCTTTATTTCTAGCCAAATTAAAGCAATTTATTCATACTACATCCAAGTTTTGAGTTAGTATGAAAAGTTGTGATTCTTTTTGATTGATTATTAAATACATCTTTGAACGACGTAAGCATGCGGTTGTCGTTGTTGCTGTTTTGAATACGGATAAAACAGAGTAAAAACACAAATAGAATAGGTTGATAGAATGCTTTTATCATCAATAAGCACGCGTGTAATCATCATTATGACAAGATTATTATAACTTTTAACAATTAGTACTTTTTATGCATTTTAAACATAAAAACAGACGAAACTGTAGTAGACAATTCTACATACCTTGGCAGTATATATACTAGTGTATCTAACAATGACTATCAGTTAAATTAAAACATTATGCAATATTTTTATTAATTATTATTTCACTGACAATAATGTACAGACAGCTCTAGGACATGATGATTAATGACAAATGAATGAACCCACTTATCCTTAGTACTAGTACATCTCTACTCAATTCCCTAATATATTATACAGGAGCCATGTAGTCGAAGTCGTTTTGCAGCTGTAAATTACAACTTGTATAATCTAATACCAGTTTGCATTATCTTCCTAACCTTTCTTCACTGATTTTCCAGTTTTCCGCCACCGACCTCAAATTTCCCGACAATGGTAATGAACAATTCAATTAATGGATGATGATAAAAACTGTCACTGTACAATTTACACTACAACATTCTTACATACAGGTGTATTGTGTCATTAAAATTTAATGATTGAATACGTCCACTATAGAGTACATCACTGCGTAACAATAAATTTATATAACAAGATTATACATAGGTAATAACGTGGTAATTTGATAACAATACATAAATCCAATGCTAACACAATTTTTGGTAAACAGTTTAGCTGACACTGCACTTTCCATTGTACTCTACAATCTACAATTTTAATAGTATGTATGTGTAATTAGCGCTACCGCGCATCTTGTAATTCTGAATAACAACAAAAACAACCTAAAAACTAATTAACAACTTAAAAGCGAGCGCTAGGTTTATATTATGAACACGTTGAGATGTACAGGTAATAAATACAAAAAAAAATCCAGTCAGTACAAAACAGTACAGAGTTGATGTACAAATAGTGTAAATTATTTGGTACACGGTTATGCTAGTTTTGATGAGTTGTTTAATTATTTAACTTTTCAAAAGCTTTTGGCTTGAGAACATTTTCTTTTAAAAATTTTTAAGCTGATTTTCCTCATTTGTATGAAACATTTTTTTCTACTACTACCTTTCATTACGCTAATACAAAGTCAATTTCATAGTAGTCAAAATATTAAAAAAAAGCTACGTATAATGAACTTTCTCTTAATTCCATGAATCCTATGAAGTTGCCGTAGCTCACTTATTATGTATTCAAAAATTTGTACACTTTGAAAAAGTAAAAAATTGTTATGCTCGTAACTCGTATTTAGTTAGCATTGTAAACCTTTTGTAAACATTAGTTTCCTCGTTAGCCCTCCAACAACAGGCCGAGCCTATTAATTTTTATAGTTGAAATACTTTACACGCTTACGGTAAAACATTTAATAGTTTTCACACGGTATATGTATGCATATTCGATATTTATACAAAATGCAAAATCTTAAAAAAGAGTTTGTTCATAAATCTTTAAATGCCCTGCGATTCAAATTGACTATGGTATTTTTTACACTAAATATAGTATGTTCAAGTTCCCAAATCCTCTTTGTTAGCTTTTTTTTTGTCGTTTGAATAAACTACAAAATACCCAAGTAGCGCCATAACAAAAAAATGGAAAAATTTACGTTAAAATCACATCAATCACAAAAAAATGATTACAGTTATAATTATAACAATATAAACTGTACATAATTAAAGGCAACTGCTACATTTCAACAATTTCTTTAATACAAGCACTAACTGGTAAACATTTTATACATATTTAATGTGCAAATGTATTCTGTCATTCTATTGTCGCGAATTTTTCCACAACATTATATTACATTTATCATTATCATCATCACCCTAATTTTACGACTAATGAAACTGTGGTTAGGAGCAAGGCCCATCAATGTAAAGCGAGAATCACTAATGAAACGTTGATTAAATTGAATGACTGAGAACAGGTCACGCACGGAAAATATTCAATCAGTCATTCAATTTATCAACGTTTCATTGGTGATTCTCGCTTTACATTGAGGGGCCTTGGTTAGGAGTATCTGCTATTTAAAAATTATTACAATTTCAATGAAAACTGAATTGGAGTAAATAGCTAAACCTAAGAAGAATCCCTGGGTGTGGCAGTGAAATATTACATTATGGTTCTATCTATACACATGTCTGTTTACAAAGACAAATCTACAAAAAGATGACAATACATAAACAATTGTAAAAGATTAGTAAAAAATTTTCCTAACGAAAGCCGACCATTAATCTTGACAAATAGTTTCATTTCTTTGGAAGAACGTAGGCTTTAAAATTTTCTCCGCCTTATCCTTTTTCATTGTCTTGTCAAACCCCTTCTCTTCCCTAATACATACATTCGTGCCCATAATAGTATGGACGAATTGTATGGACTCCAAACGGGGATTTGCAAATTATTCCAATCATCTTCGAGCAGGTAACATTTGATTATGAGGATGATAGCCCCCATGAGGTGGCATTTGTGATGCAGCAGGGCCATGAGGACCAGCCGCGGGAGGATGCGCACCTGGATGACCTCCATGATGTCTATAAGTTGCATATCCCTGATGATGTGCATACATATCATGCCCTCCTTGACTACCATGTCCCTTGGGATGTCCCTGCTGCGGCGTAGCTGAACCGTTGCCACCATACGATGAAGCATATTGTGACCGTCCACCGCCATGATGATTTGGCTGATGACCGTACCCATTCTGCATTTGACCTCTATGTTCGTAATGGTGTTGTTGCTGGGCTGAATGGTGTTGCTGACTGTGTGTCATTTGATGCTGCTGTTGTCCAGTTCCATTTCCGCCTCCACTAGGATAATAGCCTTGCTGACTGTGTGGATTCTGCGGGTAGGATGCCGCGTGCATCTTTGGGTTTTGAACATGGGGAGTGCTGGGATAACTGGCGCCATTTCCAGCTCCTGCACCTCCATTTTGATACGGGTTGTGGCGAGCTCCACCACTTCCAGTTCCTCCATTATTTGAATGATTGTACATACTTTGGTTAGGGTTTTGGCCATAGGAGCCATAATGCTGGGACTGATGACCATGGTGAGTTCCGTCTGGAACGTCTCATTCTTACCACTACCAGAGTTGTAGAATGGACTGTGGTTATTATAATTCCCATGTGAATTATTATTCATACTATTTGCGGCACCACTGTGCTTTTGTACAGCACTGTTTCCAGTGTGCATTGAGTTTGACATGAAATCCTTGCTTGACATGGAATTATTGTTATTATTATTATTGTTGCTATTTAAACTCTGCATAATAACTTGATCAACGGCAGACAAAAGCGATTTGCAATGTTGGGGAGGAGGTGGCGGTGGTGGAGGAATGGCAGAAGAAGGGGGGTTTGTGGGAGGATGTTGCTGGGCTATTTTTGGTTGCACTGGAATAATGGATGCAGCAATGTTTTTCTTGATAAGTAACTGCTGTTGATGAGGAGGCAAGGCAGAACCCGTAAGATGATTATTGTTAGATTGTTGGTGATGTTGATGATGCCCATGGCTCATATGGTGACTATTTGAACCACTTCCAGGTCCACTACTGATACTACTGCTGTTCATTGCGTGCTGTTGTTGCCTGGAACCAGTGTTGCCTCCAGACGGGGCACTCATTCCACTTGGATTACTCATGTGATGATGGGAACTTATGGATGTAGAAACATTAGTATTTCCCGAATGCAATTGTTGGTGGTTATGCTGTTGCTGTTGGCCAACTGTGATAGGAATAATTTGTGCTTGTTGTTGAGAGTGATGCTGAGGAAGCGGCGGTGGACCACCTCCATTCTTTTGTTGGTGAGAGTGGGCCTGTTGCAGATGGTGCGATTGCTGGTGGTGATGTTGCTGATGCTGCTGTGAGACAGGCATAGAGGACGGGAAAGGTTTAGGAGATGGTGTCTTCAAACAAGGACTATTTCTTTCTGCCATTGCACTAGCTACTTTATCTCCCCAATCATATGATTTCCCCTTCAGCCGAAATTTGGGAGCTGTCCCTCCTGAAGATGACGCACTATTACTACCCATGCTATTAGTGTTAGCAGTGGATCCCACAGGATTACCATTAGCCCCTGCTGCACTTTGTACTGAAGTTGGAGGCGGTTCAGTGGGGTGAGTTGCATGCTGTTGTGAAGACTGAGAATTGGCAATTCCATTTCCAATCCCACCACCACTGGACACTGCGGTAATGGTAGTCGAAGAAAGTGAGCTCGATTGTGAAACTACAGTTGAGTCTGATATAGAACTACAGTCAGATGCCACGCTAGCTCTACCATCACTAGTGGACCCAGCGTGGGGCGAATGATTTCGAACAGGTTGTTGTTGGCTCTGACTATTATTGCCACCCCAGTTATTCCACCTCTTTTTAAAGTGCTGCTGATCGCTACCCGTATGCGATGAACCTGTTGTAGAACTGCCAGCTCCACTGGAAGAAGACAGAGTTGTTCTCGTTACGCTTAGTACAGGGGTTGGATTGTTTGAAGTGACAGCTGTAGGAGAGGTGGATGTGGTAATGGTAAGGGAACCAGAGTTATTGTTACTATTAGAATTACTGTTAGAACTGCTTGTACTGGAATTATTGCTCGGAACTATTGGACCATCTCTACTATCACTTTCATGATTACTAGACACACTACATGGCTCCGGAGCAGATGGAGTCATTGGAATACTGCTACTACTTGGTTCGGGTGTCTCGCTTTTCTCAACTTTTATACGCATATCGTCACTGGATGACCCATCAGTACTCTTATCACGATGATGACCATGTTCATGATGATGATGATGGTGGTGGTGACGATGATCATGCCTGCCTCCAGAATGCGAGCGGCGATGCTCCCTGATTTTTGGAGTGGCTGGTCGTTGGTCTGTATCATAATCATCACAAGAGTTCAGCAAACGAGAGTGACTGTCTCCCATTTCCATTTTGACCATACTTCCGCCGCGGCTGCGGTTTCTTTCGGGGTAATTGGGCCCAGAACCAGGGGTAGGAATTCTAGGAAGCGGATCATCCATGTCATCCATATCTTCATTACGTGAGGGACTAGGTGTCCGCGGAATGCCTTCAAATCAATGATAATACTCAATAATAGAACTAATGAGTGATAGTTTATAACATTTATTTTACTTTCTAACCCTATTTGTAAACTTACCCATTTCGCCCATGTATCCACTTTCTTTTGACACGGACCGTCTTCTATTTCCATGATGGCTACTCTTGCGAGAACCACCATGTTCTGAACCTCCTAAAGCTCCCAATGCTAATGGGTCATTAACAGGACCAATCCATCCGTCCAACATTGCCACTGGAAGGTCTTTACCAATACCAGAATCTGGAGATGTAGTGCAATCCACATTTCCTGTGGGTGTTTTTGGTCTATCCATAATTTCCGAGCACTTGTTAGTGGAAGAGCTAGGAGTGTTGCTGTTTGGTCCATTTCTACTTGGTGAAATCGAAGAGTTTGCTTCAGTGCTCTTCCTTCTCTGCTCACTTGCAAAACAGTACGTTTTCTCGAAAATGCTCGAAATGTTCTTTTGCCACTGTTGCTTGGTTGGTGAATCTATTCTAGGAGCATTTAAGCCAAGACCTGCCAAACAAAAATATTCCAACTCAACAAAATGCCTACTGCAAGATTACTTTACATATAATACAAACTCATGTGGCCTATGTGTATATTTCATCGATTCCGTACCTTCTATTACGGCTGGACATCCTCTGATTGGAGTCGGTGTTGGGACACGCTTGTTACTACTGCTGCCACTTTGAATGAAACCGTTACTTCCGATAGACACCGGAGTCACCGACGTAGAATAGCCGTCTCCAGAATAGTGCGCAGAACTTGGACGAGATGAAGAAACTGAACCAGGTCTTGGGCTGGGAGTGGACGGTGGCCCTGGCGTTGGAGTTTTAGGAGGTCCTGTCATCAAATCGAGGGCCATATTTGACGAAACAGAGGATGATGAAGACAGGGCCTGCTTCTTTGGCGGGATATGCATATTATTCTGTTAACAAAATACATGTAATTGTAACACTTGATAAAATACATGCATGCACTTAACTGCACATTCAAGCGCTGCTTAACAAACCCTTTTTCTAGTATCCTACACATATCATAATAATAACGTTACGTGACATGGCAAATATCCGTCACGTGTGTCTAGCAATTTGTGAGATTAGGAAATGAAAGTCAATAAACTCTGACTCTCTACGGATTCACTGAAACCTACAAAGTTCTCTTCAGAATCAAAATGCTTTACATTGGTTACGTTATAAAGCGCGTTGCTCACAACTCGGTTCTACTTACACTTGTTAGTACATTGAATAATGTCATAAATTGTCATAGTCATTGCCCATCAACGCGATACTACATTAAAAAAGACTGCGTCTGTCTCACCAAAAGGATAAATAATCATTCATTATTGGTGAATTTAGATTTTTTTGCGATATACAATGTTACCAAAATTGTATTTCATATTATACGAGTAAAGTTTATTTCGTATTACCTCAAATTAAAGTAAAAAGGGTCGCAATTACCGTGTGTAAATATTATAGTTATTAATACAAAAAAATGAGCACTCTAGAAGACCTTCCTGATGAGGTATTATATATTTTGTGTTGGTGTTTCGTATTAAAAATTTTCAAGAGTATTTTTAAGGGTTTCCCCTTTTCATTTCTCTGTCCTGCTTAATTTTACTTTTAGATTTTCATGAAGATAACTGGCTACCTGAATTCCAAAGACCGTCAAGCATGCCGCATTGTATCTTCAATCATGCGAGAAAAAACTGATAGAATTTTTGCAGTCCAACTTTGTGTCACTCTTAATGAAAAGTCTGAACGAGATTTTGTGGCTAAAAAGAAGCCTAAATTGATGCCTCCTTTTACAAGGATGAGAATCGGAAGCGTGTCATACCTCACTGGAAGCGGTGCAACGGTGATCATGAAAAAAAGAGCAATATCTTTTCGAAAAGAGTATTTTGAAAGAATTACTGATCTTGAAATAACTGAATTTGTTCCCAAACAATACTTTCATCAAGTTATGAAACTGACAACGGGAAACCTTCGGATTTTGAAATTGAATAGTGCTGTCCTTGGAGGTTGGTAAAATAAGAAACCTACTTACAGTAGATATACGATAATATACACCTTATAATCCCAACAGTTTGTTTGTGTTTTGTTCATTTTTACTTGTGACCTTTAGGAACAAAAAATCTTTTTGCAAAAGATATTGGACACAGTGGAAATTCTATTGTCAAAACAAATTCAATGCTTTTTCTAAGAAGAGCACTTCCGCAACCTCTTGTTGAAAACATACTGAAGCATGGCCGGAATAGACAAGCTCTTGGTGCTGACAACAAAATGTGGGACACATTGGAAGAACTTCATATTAAACTTGACTATCTGTGTCCGTCTACTCCAAACTTTTCCCCACATTGGCTTGTGGAGAATTTAAAAAATGTTCAAAGTTTGCCAGTGCCTAAACTGAATGTCTTTAGTGTGACTGTAGAAAAGTCAAAGGAGGCGGAAATTTTCTATTTTACCATTAATTCATTGCTAAATTTCATTCCTCTATCTGCTTACTCAAGTCTAAAGAGCGTTAGTGTGGTATCCCCTAAATGTCGTCCAAACAGTCAACAAGAAAATCTAGAAATTTGCCAAACGAGCAAAAACAGTTTTTCTCAAATGCAACTGTCTGATTTGACAGTAAAAGTTTACGAAGGACACCATCATGCCCTGCCACAAAATCTTTTGGCCATTTTGAAGGCACAAAAACATTCCCTCGATACTATGACCGTGACCATAGAGGGACTACAAAATGCACACGTCCTCAAATTAGTTAACTAACTAGACGGTTAAACTTGTGTTTTATAATTTACACTTATATACTAATTAAAGTTGCCTTGTAAAAGAAAAAGTTTGTCAGTAGTAAATGAACTAATAAAACAGACCAAGTTACTCACATTATTCATTGTTGGATCGCTGACACGTTTCCTTACGACCCGAAGTACGCTAGCATTACCACTATCGTTTCTGTCTACATCCATATCATCCGCACCATCGGTACTTCCAAGCACCACTTCTACAGTGACGCCTCCGGACGGGGATTCTACCACTTTCTTCTCCTTAACCAATGGTGAACTAAGTAAAATGGTTGTACTTGCAGGTTGACTTTTATCATTGGAAGCCGTAGTGGTAGCATTGGCATTGCCAGAAGGTGCCGTGGAAGTTCCTGAACCACCACTTGAACCATCGACTTGTTTTTCCAGATTTATCGCCGAACTCTTTGCCATCGATATAATACGTGCCTTTAGTCCCGCAGCAAGACCCTCGTTCATTAAACTGTCATCACCTCCCGCACCACCCTGTGATGATGATGATGGTCCGTGACTGTGATGTCCACGCTCACTACCTGAAGAGCTTCTTGGAGGGTTTACCAAAACTGTTGCTCTAGAACCTCCATACGACGAAGACAACGCCTCTGGAATGTTTTCATTTGAATTCGGTCTCGAGATTGGAGAATATGGTCCAATGCCACGAACAGGAGGGGATGCTGTACAAATTGACGCTTTGAAGGCAGCTGATACCGCCCGTGGACCGATACCCAGTGATGTTTCAATTTCACTTGTCATTAGATCTGAAATTGTTCTGGGATTACTGGATTTATCAGATGGTGCGCCGTGTTGCCCTGAATTTGAAGATGATTGATTGAAACTAAGATTCCTCACAGCACGATTTTCGGGGGAAATGTGGGTGGAGTTGATAGCCAAATGATTTTTCAGGGCTGCTTTCCCCGGCGACACTTGAGGAAGATTATTGTTACGTCCCACGTTTTGTGCGACGTTAATAATATCTGGAGAAAGTGGCAGCTTCTTTTTCTGGCTGTGCTGTGATTCTGACGTCACGGCAGGAGAAAATTGCTGGGAAGATGGTTGCATCATTGGTGAGGATTTGGGGTGATGTGGAAGAAGAGGGTTCAGTGGAACATTTATAGGAATTATGTGAGGTTGAGAACTCGGTCCATGATGTTGATGTGGTGTTCCCTGATGATGAGAATGCCCGTGATGGTGTGGTGGTGGCCCCTGATGATGAGGATGCTGTTGATGACTCTGATTAGAAAATTGTGGGTTTTGTGGAAACGTTGAATGTCTTGAATGTGGAGGCTGTTGATGGTGATTATGAATATTTTTATGATGATTAGGATGAGATGTATGATGAGGATGTTG
>JAHZMZ010004572.1:0-28072 GCA_027743805.1 Lepidocyrtoides sp. E14
TGAAAAACAGGATGTTTTCAATTAAAATCAAGCTGAATCCCACGCGACGGCCAACTAAACTGCTAGTAACAATAAGTGTTAATGCATACCAGCCCCAACAGTTTACAGTTCGTAGGAGGTCATATTGAAACTACATTGTCTACAGTACAAACCACGATTTTAGTAACTTAATAACTTACTGCAAGCGTAAAAAGATTTTCCACAAATTTAATGATTCCATTAATTTCTAGGCAGGCTTGGTTTGATATCACCAGACATTGTTTGCCTGTGTCAGCGTGGCAATGTGTGAGTGACATGACATGAAAAATGGGCTGTGTGTAAAATTAGTGTTTTGTATTTGTATTGTCATGTATTTTGGTTTATGTACACAAGCTCGGTTTTTTTTGCAACAGGACGAGTGGGTTTTTCTCCATTTTCTCTTCTTACCACGACCAATTTCAACAGCAGGAAAGTGCATCTCCAGGAAGGCTGCGGTTGTATGTTTAAAATTATCCTTGTTAGCAAGTAGCATCGGCAGTACGTACAACAGAGGCAGCAGAGAGTTGGATTAGATTGTGAGGTAGCATTTTAGTGGAATGGGCAATATAGTAGTAATCAGCAGCGTGATAATAACAATTTTTTTTTCAGTCTTCTTATCTACAGCCCGTAATACAATTTTGGTGTAATATGCTCTATATTCAGCAGGATTAAAACTAAAGAAATTCCTTTACCAACCAAACAGATAGATAGTAGTAGACTGTCCAAAATTACTGTGTTCTGTAGACATTATTATTACCAACCAGCAAATATAGGATATTATGGAAGCTGATGAGAATTTGTTTTTCCTCTGTCAGTAAAAAATGCAACTACAGTAGTTTTTTTTTCCAAATTAGCGTATAGAGGGAAAATGTAAAAAAAAACATAATATGCGTGTTCTCAGCTTCAGCTAAAAATTTAAGAAAAACAAAATGTTTGAAAAATATGATGATTTCAAAATTTCTCCAGACAGTAGAAGTATCAAGAGTTTAGCATTTTGCATAGTATTTAAACGGCTTGCGTACAACAAATATAACTTGCGGCAAAAGTTGTACAGAAAAGACCAGCACTATCAAGTATCGGACGCTGCAAACATTATACATTAGTGTTATATTGCTAAAAAAGACAGAAAGAGACAAGTTTGTTGATGAGACTTGATTGATTGAGCGGATGCGATGCAGAGATACAATTTTATATGGCGGCGACTGCGGCGGGCGGGCAGCGGCAGCGATGACGCGTTGGCAAAAAATATTGCATTGTTATGTCAGTTCCACAAGTACAGATTTTGAAGTATATTTTTTTAAACACAAGAGAACAGGAATAATACAGAGCTCTTATTATGGACATTCAAGTAGTAATTATTGATGTCGTTTTTCAAAGAGTTTCATTGATTTGCAAAGTGAATACAGTATATATGCATACAGTACACAGCAGCGGCAGCGATGCAGTACTTTCAACAATTAAAATGCAGTAATGCGTTTTTACGGCAGATTATATTATTGTGGTATTAATGTACAGAGTTATACAACAGCAGCTACAATTTCCTCACTTCAATATATGTATATTATGTGTGCAAAATATAAATAAGAAAGAAAAAAAAATGTTTGTTGATGCAAAAAAGGTGTTAATGCAAATAAAAAGAGTCAAGTACATAGGTAATTGCAATAATTTTATAACTTTGTTCTGATTTATTTTTGTCAAAAATAAACGGCAATTAAACTCAACTGTTTATTAGAAGGCTCTAAAAAATGTAAGTAAGAAAAGAAATTCAAAAAATGAATAATAAAATCTATAATATGCCAAAACCCAATTAAACCAAGCCAAAATGAGGTGGACCGTTGAATTTTTTACAGTGCGCAAAAAAAACTGAGGCAGGAGGAGAGCATTAAAAATGTGTGGGTATATGCATCGATGAATTTTGAGGGAAGGATGTCATAAGGATTTTGGTTATTTAGTGTTTGTAAGTAGGCAAGTAGTAGCACTTTGCGTTGCTTTCTTGTACTTCTTTTAACTTCCATTACGGCGCGGGCTGTTTCTCTAGATGCAAGCGTACTTTCTCCAAAAGAGACAACAACGGTTGCTTTCACCATGCATAGTTGTTACATAAAGAATGCTGGAAGTGTAGAGAGATAGCGCATCGGTGAGTACGCTTGTAATGGCGGCGGGGAAGATGGATTTAATTACAGTGTGTCCAACAGTAAGCAAATTGTGTAAAATGCATTATATATAGTCGTCAATACCTTTGCTGGTAAGTATTAGAAAAATCCAAGGAAAACACCACGTTTGTTGGGGATAAGGATAAAAAATTAAATATTGCGAGTTTTGAGGTAAGTGCAAAATTGCGATTAACTGAAAAGTATGCAGCTTCAACCAAAGAGATGCAAATTAAAAAATGAATTAACACAAGTGAGCATAATAAGAAAAATAACTAGATTTCTGATAATGCGGTATATTATGGCATGTGGCAAAATGGCGTGTGAGTGGTAGGTTGTTTTTTTTTGAAAATTATTATGAGCTGCGCTGCTGTAAAAATAAGATACACTTGACAGCAAAGACATATATATTTTAAAACAGGATTAGGCCTTCAATCAGCATTATAATTCTATATTATTTTTGATATATTAATAATAATAATAATAATAATAATAATAAAATCACCAACAAATTATTTTCAATAATTACAATATTAATTATTAATAACAGAACTCTAAGATTATTTCTTTTAATAAGGATAATCAAGCGCAAAAGTTTGCAACTATGCATTTAAAATGCTCAATAAAATTTTGTAACTTTATGTATGACTGGAACATAGTACACAGAATAAGTTTGGCCAAAATATGCCTAAATAATAAAACAGTAAGTTTATAAACTTTTGAAAATAATGTGTAGAAGTAGTAGTAGTGAATACAGTAGTTGCTGAAAAAAATTGATTTGCAGTAGCATTTTTTTTTTGTTGAACAAATAAAGTCAACAAGATAGCACTAAAAATTAGGAATAAGACCAAATGAAGAAAAAACTTAACAATAATAAAATGACGAAAAAAACAACAATATCCAGAAGGTATATTATATTATATTTTTTGAGATAATATTTTAGTTTTAAAATATAACGGTTATTGTAATTGTTAGGTTTTTAACATTTTTTTTCTGTTTTAGCATAAACTGTATAGCAATTTTAGATGTACTTTTCCCAAAAAAAAACCACCTAAATAACTATTTTTCTTCAATATACATACCCAGTAATATAATATAGCAACACATAGGTTGTAGATCCTGTTTAAATGTAAGGTTACTTTTAATGGCTTGTTTGTTGAATGACTTGATCATATTGTGTGGACTCGTGTCACAAATATATAATAACAATAATGAGAGTTAACAACGATATGAAGAATGAAAATTTACAAAACAAACATAAAACAGCAGCTAATCTCTATTTTCAAAAATAGGCCGTGCCACTGGAGACAAAAGATAAAAATTAAAATGTAAATCTGCCTCGCGTCGCAATAAAATAATTCTAAATGTCAGATTAACAAAAGTCGAAGACAACAGTTTATACATTGTACACTTTTTGCTAAAATTGTATTAAAATTGCTGTCTTAATTTGTTAATAGCATTTCTCTGGTCCTCCTAATGCTTAGAATGATAGACACAAAATTTAGAAACGATGCAAAAAATACATGACAAACAATAATAATTTTATTATTATTAGCAAAGCCTCTACAAGTCTACAGTATTATACATTATACCTAAAATCCTACACTGTTTAAGTGGAATCAATAACTATTTTTTACTTGTATACATTTTAGTACACAATCAACCTTTAACCAATAATTTACATTTATTTTTTTTATTCTAACACTTCTAAGAATAAGTCTAAATTCCTTCCTGCTACTAATCAAAGTATTCATTCTACTACTCCTCTTTTGAAATAATCCCTAGATTCAATAATATAGAATATTGTTATGATTTCTCCTACACTATATATGTGTATGTGATTTTAATTCACCTGTTAGCATAAAATTCTTGATAATTTTTTTTACATACCTATGTGCATAAAAAACTTGATAACTAAATTTTGCCTTCGGAAATTCGACAACAATAAAACCTACGTATTTTCCGACCAACAAAGTTGTTAAAACCACTGCTTATTTTTCTAGACATGGTTTACAAAAAATTAAAAGATGTAGTCACGATAAGAATAGGTAAACTTACAAGTATCCATTTACATTTTATAATAATAATAATATCTCTATTTAATAATCATGACAGTACGAAGCATTTACTTAGCACTATAAGTAACGATAATAATCCCAGCTTCATTAACTTTTTAATATACTTTATAACACATTCAGACTCTAAAACTTTGAATCAAACGTTTCACTTGAATGAAACAACTTTCTTAATCATCGTTTTATTATATTATTAAATTTATTTGTGTATGCATTATCTAAAGATTACCTTGAATATATCTATCTGTAGAATATGCTACGTTGATGACAGTGTTGTGAACTTATGTATTTGCTTATTTAAAAATATCTATGAAATATATATATAATTTATATATGTATGTAATTCTCATTTGTTGCTCAGTTCATTTATCCTACGCATTGTATGGATGAATTATATTGGGAAATGTTTAAAAAATGCGTAGCTCAAATTAGTATACAAACAATCATCGCATTAAAAAGGCAAAATTATTTTTTGTTTTAATTTTGCATAGATATAATATGTAGTCCTAAAATAAGTTTCTCTTTTGTAGAAATCTTATATGAATCCTACAAAAGCAGGTCAATCAGTTTAAAAGACGAGATGTATAGAGGACTGATGATTGCACATTTTGTTTTGAGTTACACAAGTTTTCACCTGTATATTATGAAAGTCTTGTTGTTGTTGTTGTCCTTTTTTACAACTAACTATTTACATACTACTACATACATGTGTGTATTTATTTATGTTTACTCAATAAACTATAATCAGCTCAATACAAAAATGCAGCTATGATTTTTACTGTATTGAAAAGCAACAGCAACATTCTCCACTAGTTCATTCTCTCACTATTATAATAACCTATCTACTAATCGTTTTGATGAATACATACCTTACAACAATAATATGATAATGAATCAGTGATGTGATACTTGTTACTTATTATCGTTACCTATCCAGCTACTTTCTCCTAACTGCTACTTTCATCGCTTCCATTCTATGCTAAACTTCCCTACACAGCAATATTAGTATTATCATAAGAATTACGATAGAAGTTATGAAAACAAAAAAAAATTCATAATACAGTACACTAGTATAGTAATGTCGTTGAGATGTTATACTTAGTTTACTTCCTATTCAAGCAAGATGAAATTTTGACTGACAATGCCCATAGAAAAATCAGTCGTAGTAGACCTAACATAAACCATCAGTAATAATATTCGTATTGTGAAAGCCATCAGCATTATTACTGAATATATTTTTTTATTTGCAAAGTTCACAAGAATGTGTAGATAATTAAAAGAGGCATAATATGATAGATGCATGTGCTCTCGTTAATGACTACTATTAAATCTTATTACAGTAGTATTACTTTGGGTCAAGTTTATGTAGGAAGCAAAATATAAAAAAAATTTAGCATTAGCAAGTTTTGTTATATGGTATATTTGAAGTTATGTGTAATAATAATAATAATAGCCTTTTCATCAGTAGCCTTTCAATTCACATTTAGTTTTTTTAGTATAATCTGTCACCCTGAGAGAAACCTGTCAACTATGTATTTCCTTTAATCATTTTTGTATGATCGTTTAAAATGGTTCAAAGATCTAGTAGTCTGAATTGTATATATTTTTAAAAGTTAACAATTAAGCAGGTCTCATTCTTTTCTGGCCAGGTATAGCGCCATTTCCTGCTGCTGCTGCAGCAGCGGCTGCAGCTGCAGCTGGGCTATAAAGTTGCTGGGAAGCCATTGTCTGGGCAGCACCTGCATTAGGTACAGGCCCCCTTGCAGCAGCTAACTGACCACTGGCATAAGCTGCTAATAGCGCTTGTTGATTTTGCGCTTGTTGAAAGGAAGCAGCCGTTGCACCTCCTGGACCACCAAACTGTACCCCAAACGGATTAAAAGCAGCGGCAGCAGCAGCGTTAGCAGCGGCTTGGTTTCCAGCGGCTTGGCTTTGCATGCCAGCGAGTGCATTATGATTCAACTGTGCAGCCCCCATTTGCGCTCCAGCATTGCCTTGTTGTGCAGATGCCAACATGGAGGCTCTCTGTGCAGCTGCAATTTGTGGTAGACTTGCAGCCAGAAGTGGGTTCATGGCTGCGGCTGCTGCGAATGGATTTAAACCAGCCTGAGCGTTCATGTTTAAACTGTTCATATTATTTTGATTGCCTGCAGCGTTTCCTGCCACTGCAGCCATTTGCTGCATGGCAAGCGCTGGATTTTGAAACGCTGCTGGATTCGCAAGTGCAGCCGCAGCCATTGCTTGATATTGATTCAGCAGTTGTTGTTGCTGTGACTGTTGTTGCTGTTGGAGAGTGGCGGCTGTGGGATGTCCTTGGATTTGACCACCTGCACTAGCTCCTTGATAACCATGTGCAGCAGAGGAAACTGGAACTGCAGCAGAGCCAGCACCAGCAGGGGTAGCAGCGTTTTTATTAGTTTGCAACGCAACTCCAGTGTAGTTAATTGCTGCCAGTGCATTATGGTAACTCTGAGCAGCAGCCATGTAAGCAGCGTTGTTCTGACTTGCCATAACGCTTGCCTGTGACACCGCAATAGCGTTAGCATTTGACCCTCGCATCCGTTTAGCAGCATTCTCCACCTTCACGTCGTCGTCCACATCATTGTTGGATGAAGTTCCCCCTAAATTATTTCCATCAACAGCGTTACTGTCTTCTGTAGTACCGTCACTAGGGTCAATTTTCACAATAAGTGGCCTCTTATTTAGCCCGGAGTCATGAGAATCCAGCGTACCGTTTGAGAGTCCTGCTCCACCACCTCCGGCTCCTGAGGTGGAATGATCCGCGGCTGACCCAGCGTTTGACCCTACGATCCCATGATTTGAACCAGCGGCACTCGTAACCACACCCCCAGTGCTGTTCGCAATGCTAGTCGCTGTGAAAATAAGTCGTGTGAAAACTACACTAGTAAGGCATTCGGCATTAAGCAGTAAACAAAGTAGTAAAAGAAGAAGGAAGAAATCAAAGAGAAACAACACTTTCAGGGTTTATACTTTGAGTAGATAAAATATAATTATAATAGTAATTAGTAGCCTTTTTTTTCTCAGCATGGCTCCGTCTCAATTCCCTTTCTACTACGACAAAATTAAAAGCTCTGTTCGAAAGAACAAGTACAAGAACAGTCAATAACAATACATATAAATAAATAAGTTTTCGCTTAGGTTTTCTAGCTCAGCCTACTTATCATAATAACGGCAGTTTCAAAATCAAGTCATCTCAATTATTATTATTACAAGTATTAGAAAGGAAGAGAAAGGGATTCTGGTTCGTACATACATCCGTACGTACAGTACCACGACTACAAATAGCATGAGAAAACGAAAGAAAAAAACCACGATAATCATAATAATAATAATTATTGATTGTACTGCTACTCGGGTTAACACTATACGTTTACATGCAAGCAATATATTTCTTGGCGTCGTTGGCTTAAAAGTGATTAAACTTTGTATCTGCTTTTTTTAAGGTATGTCTAGTATCTTTCGCACTTTTTTGTCCCTTTGGGCAACATATAAATAATAAAATACGGTACGAGAACAAGACACAAAAGGCATAGATTATATTATATATATATATTTTGATATATATGGAATGTAAAGTGAAGGTCTATTGTAGAAGTAGTAGTAGTAGACGTTATATTATAATTTTCATACTGTATAATATAAAACAGAAGGACTATGTAGCAGAGAAGAAGAGCAGAAAAGGTTGTTATACAAAGAGAAACGAGAAAGGGAGAAAGGAACAAGTGAAATAGAATCAACTTACATGAAACAGGCACGAAAGGCTGTTGCAATTGCATCAACTGTTGGTACGCGGCCGACGGATTGTTTGCTGGCTGGTACACAGGAACACCACTCTTATCTCCAGCGGGACGCTTGTACGCTACCACGCCAGGGTATGCCTGAACATATCAAGGAAAAGTGTTTTATGCATGTAAATTATTAGTATTGCTGAGTGTGACCTTCGAAGCTTTAAGCCGCCCTACAAGTGCATTTTACACAATGGAGGAAGGGCGAGTATGCATGTGAAAGCTATTAGTATGTACATTTCATGGCGGCAAATTGGGTGCAAAAATATTTTCCATTTGAATGGGCAAAAATCTAAAATGAGTTTTTATGCATATTTTACAAGTTATTTATAAGTGTCAGAGGGGTAGAGTAGAGATATGGAAGATTTATTTGAGAGGGTTTCCTAATTTATGTACCTCATTTCCTCTTGGAACCTTTTGCTGTACGACGGTTTGCTGTGGAACTCCCAATGGGGACATCACAGTGGCTCCAGTGGGGTCTGAAACCAATGGAACTAATGGACCTGCTGCTGCAAAATACGGATTGTAGGTTTGACCAGCCACACCTGCCAGGTATGGATTCGTTGCCTGTAAAATACACAGTAATTAAAAAGGTAATTAATATCAATATGACAAACACGTAATCAGAAGAAATGCAAGGGCAGCTTAGCGATTATTCTATTTCTCAGTTACTTGATGATTACACAAACAAAGGCAGGGATACATTAAAAACTATTGCATAAAAATCCACAGAATCAAATTTTCATTTCAAACTATATTATAAAACCATGTTTTCTCCCTTCTCTCTCTATGTGTGTGTTCTTTTTTTAAAAAAAAATCCGTTTTACTTGTGGAGGAGGGATATGACCTAGTAAAACGGATGACATTCCGGCATGATGGAGAGAGCTATATTTCAGTCAACCTTTCCAAATCTCTTTTCCCACAATTTCCTCCTCCTCTTTACGTCAGTATCACACCATTTTTGAACTCCGAATCTAGCACTCTTTCCTCTTAAGCTCTTTCATCCTTACACTCACCATTTTACACATAATGCCACTCTCTCATACATGCAGACATCATATAATAATAATAATAATGATGATGGTATTCTCCTCCATAAAAGTTTAAAAACATTATATGCATTACTCAACCGTCCATATCCTACAGCGCAGATCATTTTAAACACTTTTCCTTCTCCTGCTACTTCTCCCACTGAATAATTTACAGCCAGTCACATGAATCATCTTTAAGTGAGCATATAAGCTTCTGCTGTACCATTTGCAGACCAAGCCAAAAATCTCCTTCAAATATCGTGTCACAAGCTGACTTGTAAAAATATATACCTACGTATATTTATATACAAAAAAAAAAATGTTTGAGTCTGGTAGATTTTTATACACATTTGAAAACGAGAGCAAGTAGGAGAGTGCATGCATTAGTTGGAAAATATGCAGACTGTAATGTGCAGCACACACACAGTGTGTGTACTCTACTGTGAGTACATTTCATGAAAAGCAATTCCAAGCAAGATTTGTGTGGTGCTGACGATAATACCTAGCACGATGATGGTGTGGCATGAAGATGATGATAATTCTCTTGTGAAGTGAGCCTTTACCATGTTCCCGCTAAATTACGATAAAACATCTTCACACTTTTTTAAAATTCAGTGTAATAAGCAGTGCAAAAATGCTGCTTTTGCTTACACTGCACTACATTATTGCATTGCCAAATGCCTCTATTGCCACCAACCAGCGAGTTAATTTTCTTTTTTTCAAATTCCTTGTTCGTTTTATTGCTTCACTGTTCGATTTGCCTTTTTTCTTGAACATGTTTATTTGTTTCTTCACGTGTATATATATATACATGCATACATATCAATGTTGGAAAAACGGTCGAATACATCAGACAGGCGTCAATAGAATTCCAAACCGAATCAATCATATTGATACCAATAACACACAGTTTTACACAACCTTTCATCTCACTCACTCACGTCTTGTTCCATGAAAATGGAATTCTAATTCTTGAACAACGTCTTTTTTCTTTCTTTTTTGTAGAAAAAATACATACTTTTTTCTCCATTTGCATAATATTGCACTAGTATAGTAGTTCTACGATCGTCATCGCATACCTAACATAACAACTTTACTTTTAACTTGAACCCGTCAGCCAGCGGTGATGACGCTAGACTTCCCCTTTATTCTTCTTTGTATTTTTCCTTTTCCTTCTTGTTTCTGTGTAATGTATCTTTTTGACTTATATTTCTTCTTCATGGTGTATCATCATCATCATAAAATGTAGAAGGAAAAGAAAATCTTAAACGACAGTGAGAAATACAGGCAAAAAGCAGTAAAAAATACAAAAAAAAAAAAAAAGAATTGAAAGGCAACAGCTTTCCTTTTATTCTTCTATCATCCATCCTCTCGTCAATCCCCATTAACTTTAAAGCAGGCATCAAAAACACTTTTTTTTACTACGACGGCTTCTCGTACAATAATATGGATGTGTTCAAGCTGTTGAAATACAGATCGTTAAAGGAAAAGATACTCTTTCATTGATACTCTTTCAGTCAGCCACAGCCACACTAACTAAGACCGTTTCCTTGTTGTAATCCATCCTCCTACATACATCCATTCAGTCAGTCAGTGAGACAGCCTTGTTTTCAATGTACCCGCGTGGGGAACAGCAGCAGTAGTAATAGTAGTAAACTGTGACTAGCAACAAATGTACCAATTCACCTTTTTTTGCTATTTCAACCTCCTCTCAAAAATTCTATCAATATCAAATAACATTTCCCTCTGCTACAGATGAGCTCTAGAAACAAGGCGTTTATCTTTATATGAGCACGTCATAAAAGGGTATCACCAACATGCTTTCATCGCTACTCAAATACATCACTCTCAAACTTCTCCACTTTACCTTTCAACAATATTTCAAAACCAATAACAGCAAAGTTTACCATCAAAAACAAAAAAAAAATATATTGCCATCAGCAGTTACACAACAGCTTTGATTTCTCATCAAATCCACACCATCAACATCCATCTCATTTGAATGCCATTCCCATTTTGCATGTGTACACCTATATTTTTCTCTCCAAAAAAGTATTTGCATGAATGTGTAAATACATCAGGAGTCTTGAATCAAGACAGCATAAAATGCATCCTTCTGCTGACTGACTGATTATGAATTCAAGTCAAAACATATAAAAAAACAGCTAATCTGGATCTGATTTTATATCGTATCATGACTGACACGTCACGTTGCTCCATGGTCGTCTTCGTCAACTGCGTAGGCGTTTATCCTTGCATACACACAACTGCAACAACAACAGCCTCATCGTCAAAATATCTGATATATATTAATATTAATCCAGCAGCAAGCAGACAATTTCCCCCTTCAAATGAAAAATCAATATTTCGCGAGACGAGAGTTATATTATATACATTTGCATGTTTCCTCATAGCAGCAGCAGCAGCAGTTTGTTATTGCTGCCCTTTCTTTGCTGGAATGAAGAAAGGAAGCCTTCTTGAGAACTGTTATTGTTGTTATGTTAGTTGTGAGGCAATCAAATCAATGCAATGGCAATAACCATTTTCTTATTGAATGCTCTGTGCTTGCACAACAACAAGAATGATGAACATTGCCAGCATCAGTACACCACGGCTCAGTCAGTCGAAACCCTGACTGACGACCACTACTCATTTCCTTTCATGACATTTTCTACTTACTCACTTTTTCAATAGGTTGATTACTCGCTCTTATGACTGACATTGGCAGTTCCCTGTATTCCAATTCCAATTTACCAAAAGGAGGAAATCTTGCATAATCATCAAATAAAAGTGTAGTAAAAATGTACAGTAAAACCAATCTTTTGTAGCAAATTTTTAGAGCAAAAACTCGTTTCTACATCCGTTCCATTATGAACATTAATAGCGAGGAAAGAGAACCTAAATAAAACATACACCTATGTATATTTCCAAGCCAAGCTCACTCACTCACTCTGTCTCTAGCCAGCCATAATACTACTCCACATGAGCCACTTGCTCACAAATCACTACACTAGCGGCAGGCAGCACCACTCTAAAAAGATATTGAAATTGAAGTGAGGCCAAAAATATGAGAAGACATCACTTCTCGACAAGCAAGTTAGCAAGTTAAAAGAGGAAAAACAGAAAAAAAATACTCAACACAAAACGTTACTCTTCTCGTTCTCATTGCATCTTGTCTGGCAAAGCAGGACATGATAATAATGGCATCAACGTGTCGTGTACATAAACGTGCTTAGGTATTTCACAATAATATATCCCATCATATAATAATGCAGCAGACTTACATTCTAGGATTCATAAGTGCACATAAGCGCAAATAGAATGGAATATTGCCGTTGAATAAGTAAGAAAAGAGACTAGACTAACTCTTCTTTGCCACCACCACCAACAACAACTAATGCAAGCGCTAGCAAAGGAAAGAGGGGAAAAGGCAGCTAGCTAGACAGTCTATTTATTTTCTCAAAAGCAACACAACAACACACACACACACACACCAACCATCCAGAAGAAGAAGAAGAGTTGGAGAGAAGTTAAGGAAAAGACATTTATATGCATAATATATTTATATCGCGTAATATATTTCATAAGGAAACTGTTACAACTTGCTCTTCTTCTGTTGCTTCTCCTGCTTTTTTTTGCTTTTTAAAAAGGAATGAATGGCACCACTACTCCTACTAAAACCCTTTTTTTTCGCCTTATAATAACAACATCACACGGACTTTATTTCTTGGTCGTTGTATACATAGGAAACTTATTGCTATTTCTGGTGAAAAAAGACTTCTTTTCTCATTCCTTCCCTTCTTATTTCCGTTCCCTTTTCTTTCCTTTGCTCCTTCTATCAGCACGGCACATGCAACCAACGACATTGTATAATAAGAAATGGAACAGAACAGCTCTGCTTTTTTAGAATATTGAGAAGGAGAAGAGAGATGAAATCCACAAAAAAAAGAGGATTTTGGATTCCACACATATAGGTATGTATACATAATACATTATATACGTGCGTTACGTGAACCATACACAGATGTATTCAGCAGAGACATCAGCCACACAACAAAATTATTCTTTTCCTTAAGCCTTTATATACACACACATGAAGTTTTTCTTTACTACTACACACACAAAGCTACATCAGTACCATCTTGTTCCGCATAGTCTGTCGTTGTTCCGTACTTCCACATTCAAAGTTTGTTCGTATTCATTCACATCCTATGCAATTTTCCTGCTTTTTTTTGCTTACTATGTCTCCTTTATTATTACTATTCTGGCTGGAGGAATCCTCTTTTCTTCTTTTCCTTCTTTAAATGGCCAATACTATTGGACTAGGTACTTGTGTCTAAAAAAAATCCAAACTCTAGAGCTGTATAGATACATATATATTCAAAGCAGAGAGATGGGGCAGAGATACAAACCAGCTTTACTATTTTCTCCACTCTGGCTTCTCTATTATACACAACTAAATAATAGTTTAAAAACAGCGGCGGTGCACCAACATGCATACTAGGGCTATTTCGAAATGGTGCTAAACAATCTAGCAGGCCTGAAAAAGGCTTCGACAAAAATTTGCAATACATTTTATGCATTCATTCCGCATATGCTCTCCTAGTAGCCTGGCTTAAACATTTTACATATAAATATTATGTCTGTTCACGCTCCGTGCCTTCCTTTCTCTTTTGGTACTCTAAAAGTTTGGATGTATGTATGTATATAAGCATGTGTACAAGTACAACAACAAACAAAAACTCCTGGCTTCAAATTTTCCAAGAAAATATAAGGAAAGGGGGAAACATGTGCGAAATGTGATTTATACGATTCGACCTGTCACATTTCCCTTTAACTACACGGTTTCCCGTTCTTTTCCTGTTATTACTATTACTCCACTGCTCACTCCTCATCGCCTCGGCTCTCCCTACTTTCAGCCCTTACCGTAAAATATACGATCCCACTACGACCATGTTGATGATGACGACAACGATGATACAACAGCTACTACGCTACTTATACCATAACATTGTTCGTTTAAACTTTTACGTAGAAAGGGGAATCGAAGATCAAAACCCCTACTGTTTGTCTCCTCTCTACCTTTCGCTCCTTTCCTTTCGTTTATTCAGATACTACAACAGGAGAAATCATCGTTGCCGCAAACATTCTTTTTCTGTTTGTTTCCAGTATTTTCCAAAACACTCGGCTCCACACACAATACAGCCAGTTTCCCATTCCCCCAGTTAGCACACCACTAGCAGCTTAGCTGATACATGTTATAATGTAAAAATCTGTATTTACTTATAAACAACGACCAATATAATATCAAAAGCTCTTGACATCCTTTAGTGTTTTCTCGAGCCTTTTTGTGTGCTACTCAGTGAGCAAGCGTTGAGATCTTAGTGGAAAAAGAATTTCTAGTTTTTGTCTCATTCAACCACCCAACTGCAGGAGAAAAATCATTTTAACAATATTGGAAACGAAAGTGCAACAATGTCTTTTACCACTAGTCACTTTCTAATAACATCACTTTCGTCGCTGTTTTTTTTTTAACTCGGCGGAGCCACAAATTTACTGGAAAAAATGATGATGACGTCTGTCTACAAATACATGTAATATAATAAAGCTAACTGCATGTGTATTGTTGCAATGGGCTAGACCATCCTCCTTGACAGGTCATCATGCTATTATCATTAGATTTCGCTCAGATACTTGCCGTCTGCCCCACAAATCTATACCTACGTACATACATATTTTTTACGCTACCGCACACGCAGAAATAACGGTCCCGTAATATAAAATGTAAATTTATCATTGTCTGGCATGAGTGGTATGTACTATTGTTAGTTTATATAAGGTGTGCTGCTGTGTCGAGAAAAGCCTTCAACTTTCTTGGATTTGACCTCTAATCTCTTTAGAATGACTTGATATGAAGTTATGCACACACCACACCAGCAGACGTCCAATCCAATTTCCTATAATATACTACACTCTATATATTCGTTGGTGATCGTACTACGAGCGTACTTAAATGGTAGTCTACATAACTTTTACCATTTGGCATGCAAAAAATAGGTAGATAAAAGATTTGTGCTTCCGTAACCGTTCTTCTGTGATATAATATTCTACTCCACTTTCGCCTCAAGATTTTGCATTCATGCATTCTATTATTATTATTACTACGGCACACATAAAAATTATGTGCATTCTCTCTATTCTCGTCATCCAGCAGTCAGTAAGTCGCTGTAGTATAGAAGTGAAGACAGGGTGAGAAAAAAATCTCCATATATTATTATTCCTGTCTAAACAGGCTATTTTATTATACAAAATATATATATATTAACGCAGGTATATATATATGAATGCATGAGAATGATATTCAAAAGATTTTGATTAATGTATGCAGACAGCACCATGTTTATAAAGATTTTTACACCGACTTTCCTGAGAAAGGCAAAGAGTACAGAGCAGTGCATGTTTAACTGCATAAACTGAGCAGTCCAAAGTAATGACAAATGTTGCTGTCAGCTTCCTAACGTTACATAAAATGACTAAAGCAAAGCGCAGCTCAGAAAATAAGAGTAATAAGTGTACAGAAAGCTAATGCAGATAAAAATATCATGATCAAAATTCACACATTTATCCTCTCTTAATTTTCATCACCACCAAAAAGCCGATACTATATTCATTTCATCATCCCAAATTTGAAAAAAAAGTTTATCCTGAACAACTGAATTATTATATAGCAATAGGTAAAACTAATCTTTACATTTCGCATTTATTATTCCGTCTTCCTCCAAAAAAGAATTAAATGCAGAGTGTTGGCAGAAAAAGAAGATCAGACTAGCAGACGACTGTATATTATGCATAGGTAGTTTTTTGAGAGGAAAAAGAGATCGAGAGCAAAGTCGCGTTTGACAGTTACAAATTCCATATTAACATGTCATGTTCACACTATGACTCTCTGTCGAAATCTATTTATAATCCTCTCATACAGAGTTTTGTGCACGTCTTCAAATACAGTTGGAGACAGACAATACGAGAATTTAATGGAAATATTATTACAATAATAATAAATCCATCCTTTATCTCATATTCTCTGCGCACCAATTCTCACACTTTCCACTTTTCAACACAAATAATGTAATAAATCAATAGGGATTCGTACAGATTAAAACAAAAGGGTCGAAAATTAGATAGACTTCCAATTCAGTTCATTTTAATATGAAGTGACTAGTAGTAGTAGTAGTAGTACTAGGAGCAAAAGAACTTTCTCCTGACAAGTGAAGTATGCTTCTTTCCACAACTCTTTCCCGATAAAATCCCCCACACACCAATGTGCAGTATATATATTCATTATATTGAAATAAAGTTTATCATAAAGATAGCGATTTTATACAGAAAAGACGTAATGCATCTATGAAAAAAAAACTTTTTATTTCTTCTCGAGGACATTCTTTCCTTCTTTGTATAATACTCGTTGAAAGAGGAGAAGTATGACAATGAAAATGAAACTTTCTTATTTTGCTGTCGTACGACAAAGTGATATAAATACTACTTGGGAAAGTGGAGGAGAAAGAAGATAAAGATTAAGCAGATATAAAATATGTGTTATTACCTTCAGTAGAAATAAAAAGCAAATAATACTACTGATCTTAAAAAGTTACATTCGCTCTTTATTTCTTGATATGCTTGCTATACTCTTCGTTTCCTTTCAATAATACAGTCGCCGTACTGTACTAACTTTCCTGCTTTACAGCACAAAAAACTGGGAAAACGGTGGCAAGAAAATTCTTTACGATCTTAAACAAACGACGTTTTCAAATGTTGCCAGTTGTATTCTATTCGTTAACTACTATGGTGTCTGTATTCATTTCATCCCCCCCACACACATGCATGTTTTACAAGACCCATTTCCCGCAAATATATGCAATATATTTTCGAGATAAAAATTTCAACCAGAAAGAAATTACGTAGTTAACACAAAATCCAAGAGTAAATGGACAAATAAGTGGACATATTTATACACACGAAACTCTTTTAACAAGCTAGTACATTTCTCTATTTCCTTTTCTATGATTTTCTGTTTGCGCAAACTTATTTTTACAAGAGGAATTCCCTTCCTTTCTTAGTATTAGTTCAGCTTCGTCAAGTGCAGCAAGTTGGTGGGAGGGATGTCCTCATTGTCCACTCAGTAGTCTCCTCTCATATAAAAGAGTATTTGAGATGCGGCAACTTTCTACACACACACACACACATACATGCTGAGCAATATATACACACAAACAAGTACTTATGTTGACATTCCTATTTATTCTATTGCTATTCTGCCTTGTTTGTATGAGTTTCCTCTGCAGGCATACAAGTGTACGTACGTACCACCAATGAACAAGCAGGGAATACAACATTCAGGCAAAAAGAAAGTTCTCAAGTGTTCATACGAGTATCGGAGCAAAGTACTATGTAAGTAATGAAGAATCTGGCAAGAAGATGCGCGCAAGTAATATTATAATACTCTCTTTATATTTATGTATCTTCTGCAAATCCGTAATTTCCTAGATATTTTGTCTTTCCCACAATCAGTCAGACTCCAGATCCCACCACATGAAAAAAAGCAAAGTAGTAGCGGAGAGGACAGTGAACATGACTGTTGCCATCATCATCATCATCATCCCAGCAGTATTTATATTGGCAATTCAAACTTTGCCCATCCAAAGAAACGAGCAAGTGGACCAACTAACGCCTGCTCATAATGGCAGAGATGAAACTGGCTCATCCATATCATTTACTTAGGTGGACTACTTGGCGGTTTCTCTACCTACGTACATGTTTATTCCTTTATATACATATATATGCCTAAAAAAATAATAATGATAATAATAATAATAAATATACGCAGGCACACACGCGACATAATAATATGAAGATTCAAGTGAAGACACCCGTTTACATTCCTCTCTTGCTTTTTCCACTTGTTCTCCTATTTCTTTTTCTCCTTCCCATTCCAAAAACTCTGCTAACTTGATGCCTTCTGGTGAAAGCCTGAGCGAATAACAGCGAGCCAAGGGAGAAAGTTCATTGAGCATTTTCTACAAGCTTTATGAGCCAATTTTTCACTGACATTTTCTCTCCTGTTCGTTTACTCGCTCTTTCTCTCCTCTTTTCCCTTTCTTACCACCGTTGTTACTTTTTATCCATTCCGGCGTCTACTGCTTTAGCACTATCTATATCTCCCGTCTTCAGTTTTATTTTTTTTAGTTCGTTATTTCTCCAACGAAGAAGGTGATGACTTAAGGTATACTTTATTATTACTTGACCCTATGGTATACTAAATAAACGAGGTTCTCGATCTATCCTTTCATTTTTTCGTGTTCTAAAAAACAAGAATTTTTGATACCCTTATATGTTCTCTTTAAAAATAACTAAACCCACTTCTTTAGAATCCTTCACTTTAGTTTTTTTTCGCTCTTCTTTTCTCTTCTCATTTTTACCAATCATTTCCCTTTATAAGACTTTATTTCTTTCTCTGACTTTTCCGTCTCTAGCTGCAGTTAACTTGATATGCTATAACATCAGAAAATAGACCATTTACTACATTTGACTTTAACTTTCACACTTTGTTACATCATACATTACCCAACGGAGAATTGCTTGAAACCATATATAAAGTGTGCAATATGTGTGCGTACAATGAACAAACATATTCACCAACAAAGAAGTAAGGAGAGAGAAATGTACCAGGAAAAAAATAAGTAGGCGAAGAGGTGTGATGTGAATTTTTTTTCTGCTCTCTCAAAACTGTTTGTCAAACGGTCAAACCTAATAACACGTATAAAAAGAAGGAAAAGACGGCAAGTACCCTCATGCCACCAAGATTATATTCCAAAGTAGGAGAGAGAAAAAAAAGTAAGAGAATAAAAAGTTTCTCCTCTTTTCTTTCTCCCTTTAATTCTCGATAAAAAGGAAAGAAAAGTTTGTCCCTTGTGATATGTCTCTTACTATTTCTTACACTCTCTATTGCAATGCAGTTGTCGCCTTCCGTCCTCCTTCTTCTTCACACATGTTTTTTTATATATCCATTAAAACCGTATACAGTCACCATCGTCATTCTTCTCGTCGCTACTGATTTGTTTTACAATCATTAAGTTGAACTTCTTTCTTAAAACTTGGTCTCACTCTGCTTCTCTCCGTGCTAGCTTTATATTCACCGATTTATTTGAAAGTCGTGCAGATTCTCGTACACCAAAAAAAAAAATAATACCTGTGCACATGCACAGAATGGGGTGTGTGCAAGTGGGTGTAACTATGAAAAATTCATTATTAAATCAAGCCATTCTTGGAATCTTTAATATTCCCTGGACCTTTTCTCTTTTCAAAACTAACACTTTCAAAACAAATTCGCAGAGCTACTACATTAATTAATTCTCTTTTTGGAAATACCAAGCCAAAAACTGAAAGCTATTATACTTTATGATTATATGTGTGCATTTGTATTCTTGTACCACTACTGTCAGTTGTGTATTTCAATGGTTTCTTGCACATACAATGGCTACAGGGAAAATCGAAACTTTGTTCCTTAGTCTTTATTGAAATTGTAAGACGTACAACAGCAAATCCAACTCCCAAATGTCAGAGCAGCCCGTGCCAGCCAACACACATCATCGCATATTATTCCGTATTCTGTTGTCAGACCATTAGTTTTGCTCCTCTAATTCGTTACAACTACTAACTAAACATGTCAACTAGACTACATGCTGCTGCTAAACTATTCTTGAGCTACTTTTACTATACTTAATTTCCCAAGCTTTAATATTTTATGCTTTATATAGCCCAGCGAATAATAAAAAGATGGGAGACAAAAAGTTTAGTAGTAGTAGCAAGTGCATACAAATGTATGGGCATGTGTGTGTGTTGTTGTGGAGTCAGTCAACCTGTATAATACATTATTCTATGCCTGTCTTGTTTCTACAGAAAACGAAATGGTGGTGGTGGTGGTAGTAGTGATAAAACGATCATAATGGATGACGAGGATGATGACAACATACAGACATTGGTGCACATTCGCTTTGTCAGAACCAAAGTGTCGCATCCTTGGCCGCCACCATTCACCACCACCTCTACCACTGCTACTTTGTCTTGTAGCATCACCCTCTACCAACTTCAGAAAAGTGTCACAAGTCACAACAGCCATCATCATCTCCACCACCAAAAAACTGACAATCACTTCATGAATTTATGCATGTCCTGGCCCCGCACTATCCTCTCTATTCATTCATCGCATTATTTCGCTTTCTTTTTAGAGAAGCAGCGGCAACAACGTCTATCTATGTATCTATTCGGTGACAGTTTCCGCTTACCCTGATCCTGATAATGTCGAACACATACTGCATAAGGAAACATATTATTCGAAAGCTATTCAGCTGTGAAACATCTGAACAGTCTAAAAATATATTATGCATGTATGTATGTACGAATTCTGTTATTTTCGGAGTGTTTCATAGTTTTCTGGAGGTATTCGGATATAGCTTCTTTCCCACAGATTTTTCAGGTTATGTATGCTTCAGGAAGGCGAAATCGAAAGTTTCAAATGGATTGTACACAGCAGTAAACTCTTTCACTTTCCTCTGACGTTGTGTAGTTGTCAGTGCTCTACTCAGCGTCATCGCCGTGTCATTTCAATCTTCCTACATGTGTTTGTGCAAAAGGAGAAAGGCTAAAGAGCCGCTACTACAACTAATGGTACTACGGTACCAGCAAAGCAAAAGGAGCAGAAAAAAATACGACGATGGATGGAGACAGCCAGTGTGAGATCCTTTATCACCATCAAACATGTAATAATAATAGCACAGCTTGCAAGAGGTCACCATTGGAATCTAAATCGTGCCAACGTCATCATCTCCTCCTTTCACTCATGATGCATGTGACTGTTGTAGGCTTCACTGGATATTCACCGTTTGTGTTGTTGGTAAACGTTCATAAAAAGGGGATATTATAAGAGATCATTCTGCTGCTTGCTACGTAGAAAAATATACCGTACTTTTTTTGTAACAGCTCAACAAATTTATAATAATTCTCCTTTTTTTTACTTGTATCACGCAGAACGAATTATAACCTTGTAAAAGTATGACGCGTACTTACTTGTTCTGATGTTGTAATATTATTGGGAAATCTCTGGAGAAACAAAGCCCATGAGAATTGCTTATTAAAACCGGAGCTTCCATAATAATGTTCTACATGACGATGTGATCAGCAATAACGGGAAAATTATGACTGCAAACTACATACATCCAATATACATGTGTGGTTGCTGATTTCTACTCTACCAAGTATATATTTTTCCTATTTATAATAGCAATAAAAGTCACACATAGCTTACATATCCAACCCGCCCACTTTAGACTTGTCCCTTATTATTATTTTGAGAATAAAAATACGTGCGTACACTTCTATATTAACTTCCAATAGCATGGAAAAAGATCACACATTATTTTCCATCATCATTTGAAGCAACAACAAGTATTACAGTTTGACTCCATATGGTGTGCTGTCTAAACTACCTACCACTTATATTAAGCCGTTTGCCTATTTAGACCGTATGTACGACCTGGAATTGGAGCCGTTTTGAGGAGGACGCAGAGTATGAAGAGAGAAATGACGATGATGTGACTAAAAAATCAAAGACTTGTTGTGTGATCCTCCTCCTGGAAAGAGGAAAGTCAAAGTGTAATAATAATAATAATAATAATAACATGTATGAGAAAGTGAATCGAAAGTTACTCACAGGCACACACACAAAACACACACGCAAGACGCAGATTCCTAAAACACGTTATATTTTACGTTTCTCACTCAGTTGACTGTGTTGTACAGCCAAATATCATAGGGGAAATTATTCTATGGAGGCAATATATGAACAAGTGTGAAAATCCCATTAGATATCACGTTCTTTCTCTCTCTCTCACACACTTTCCTCTATTCTCTTTTCTCTATCCCATCTCATCTTATCAACAGAACAGTGGACGTGACACCCTTTTCTCATCATCACGCATCCCATACATAGTATTATCACATCAGCGTTCGTTTCAGTCCTTTTTCTTCTCTCCGTCTTTCTTTTCTACGAATTTTATTCAAACAGTGTTCCACACTTTTGCTTGCTTCTCTCCGTTGCTGTGCTGTCTTTTTCACAAGCAGTAAACAACGCATCTCAAAGTACAGACATCAGCCACTGTCTTTTTTATCTTTCTTTTAAAATGGGAAAAGCAGTAGAGAAAGGCTTGTATTCCCAGTCCCATTCCAACTGAAAAATTACGTCGAGAGAGAGAATCAAAATCAAGCCGCCAGTCACTACCATGGCCATCACCTCTGCTTGTTTGATTACTGAACCATGCTATACTTGTATACATATTATCATTTACGCTGTTGTATATGGTGTGTGGTGGTGCAAACTCTCTTTTATCTGTTTGTCCCTCCTTTACTTAAATTCACATCATTTACTTACGTACAGAAACAACATTAGCATTATGTCTGTTTCATCATGTTTCATGTTTTATCTGTCAAGATCATAAGGAGAAAAATGGGATGCGATGAGATTTAGAATAATTATCTGACTAATACAGTCGTGTGTTAACACTACAATTTACAGTATATGTAGTAAGTGCTTCAAAGGAATTCCTGTTTTTTCATGTAATAATACATGTAAATATGCAATGTAAAATTATGTGAGGTTGGATGCCAACCCATGCTTATTAGCCAAACCCTACTACTACTACTTGGGAAGCGCGTTCCATCCTCGCATTCTTTTCCTTTCTTTCTTTCTCCTTCTCTCTATTTAAAACTGCAATTCAGTCAGTCATTTTTAGTTAGTTAGCACAATGAAATAGGATAATGGCAATACATAATAATAAGCCTGTGTTACAAGCAGGAAGGAGAGTGCAGCAAAAGTAGGGTTTTTTTACTCTCATCATTTTCTTTTCTAGAAAAAAAAATTACAGCACGAGTTTCTCTTTCTGAACACGACTTGATGACTTTTAGTCATAAATCAACCTTTCAAGCTTCGACGAGTTTTGCTTCTTAGTGTCAACTCAACTGCCTGAGCGCCCGTGCCCTGCTTTTGCCAAGAAAGAAGCCCTCACTTCATCATCATGAACAAGAGCTTTGTAGACTACAAGATTTCGGTGATGTGATCATGATACTTACTATTCCGCGTATTTACCCCTTTTCTATATGGCTCACTCTGTAAGTCGCAATCAATGCGCTTTTTGGCTGTGAGTGTGAGAAAAGAGAGTAAGAAGAAGAGAGGCATGCACCGTCCCTCTGCAAAAATAGCTTACTTATTCTCACTCTTCGAGCTTTATTCGTCTCCGGCTTGTTATTTTTCTCCTCGCAGTGGAAAACGAGGATGATGATGTGTGCACGTAATAATAATAGCACTTTCTTCCCGCTCTAGTATAAAAAAATGTACAGATATACAATATGAGTGCATGTATATGTATGTATATGTGAAGCAGAGAACTGGCTCTATTTACTCAACACCGTTATACGGCACATCACCATCAAAATTTCAGTTACAGTAATAATGCCTTCAGCCTTCCACTATCCTTTCTTCCCAAAGCAATTTTTCTCCGTCGTTGTCTCGAGTCGTGGGTGCGGGTGCAACACAGCCAAGAAAAATTAAGTCCTGAGTAATTATGTTCAGGGAGGAAGAGTAAAGCCTTTTTTCCTCACATATTTACCCACCTGCCAACCATTCCAAAATCAAACTATCCAGCAACCCACCTCTTTTTTTTCATAAAATCTTCTCACTTCATTACATGTAACTGCCTCTTCATTTCTTCGCCGAGATGATAAAACAACAAGGAAATGAAACTACATTGCGTTTGATTGCATTGCATTTTGTGTAATGTGTATACCTAGGTAGGTATATAATGAAGATTACATTTTCCCGTTCATCAAGAAATTCTCGTCCTGCTGCCATCAAGATAACTTGTTTTTCTAACAACTATTTAGTCATATGTATTACTCCAGAAAACGATTATTGCTCTTTTCAGTAGAGGAGAGATAAAGGGCAGTAATGAAAGAACCGTGTGCAGTCTTGTGTGTTTACTGTAGAAAAAAAATCTACTACTTGTAATGAAGAGTCTATAATATAATCGATTCAACAGACATTCCTACCTCCATATAACTTACGAAACATTCAGACGAGAAAATCAAATAAGAGGCGAATGAGTTCCTTATTATTATATAAAATTCAATATTGTACGTAATGATAGCATTTTTGCTACATTATACATATACAATGAATACGTGTGTATAGTATGTACACTGCTGTAAGAAAGATAACGATTATGAGGCTGGTTGATGATTATTATTACGGAAAGAGAAGCCTAAAATGAAAGATGAAAGCAGCGAGAAATCTTTTCTTGCTAAAAACAACACGTTTGTCTCAGCATTATGGCTCTAGCTCCGTCAAAATGTCACGAGTCATGGAAAATGTATACATTGCTGCTGTTCTGATTATATAAATTTTGTACAGGCTATAAAGGTACAGTGTTACTACTACCAAAGCTATAATTCTTTTTTTCTCTTGAAATAAGGAAATGCTCACAACTCAGCTGAAAAAAACTAGTGGTTGCGTTATCTGGGTGAGTGAGAGAGAAGAGAGAGAAAAAAAGAAAACCTTCCAATTTATCCATAAGAACGAGTTATTGTATAAAAAATACATAAAGCCAAGAGAAAAGTTTGCTGTCTAACACTGCTCCACAAATCTATATTGTATCTGAAACTGTAGTAAAAATGACCATAACCAAACGTTATTATTATCTCTATCTCTGTGTGTGTGTGTGTGTGTTTCTTTACTTATTTCTGAACAACTTTCTTGGAATAAACCCTGCTTTGGCAAAAATGAAATTATCCTTTTTTACGTAAACTCTTCTTCTTTTTATCGCACATCATCGCATTACAAACTTTTTATTAACTTTTACTTCAATAGAAGGAACAAGACACTCTCCTAGTTGGTAGCTATTGCACCGTTTCGCTATGCTAGCTGCTACGCAAACTAAACGTGATGAGATACCATTTTACCTTCGTCTTCATCGACTTTTACACTTTCTTCCTCCAACTAAAGAAGTTTGACAATTTGCCAAAGTAAAAAAGCAAAAAAAAAAAAATGTTCATCTTCTTTTTGACATCGCATGTAGTCCACTTTTGATGACTTTTACTGAAAATACAAAAAAAAACCTACATCGAAAAATCATTTTCCGTGTAAAAATAATATGAAGTTCCTCATATGTCTTGAGGTGCAAGGTAGGACTGCATACCTACATACCTTCATACCTATGTATTATGATGACACATGTGTGAACATATTTTCACTTCCACAAAAACTTTGCGAGAATACCTACAAGTATAAATGACAGCAGTTTCTGAGTTGATGTTTCATGTCACTTTTTTACAAATGGTAAGAGTGTGACATTCTTCCTATATTAACTTTTCAAAAAAATAAAAACTTCACAAACCTCTCTTGAAATCATCAAAATTCCAAAGCATTTTTTTACCTTCTTGTTTCCACCTCCTCCGTAAAAAAAGTACCCCAAAAACTGTTTTCTATCAATAATAAAATTTTGTTTGAAAAAGAAAGATGAGCATGATGGCAAGTTTATATAACAGTCACAGTCTACTACAAAAAAAGTTACAACTTCCGTATGCAGTCAGACTTAGTCCACCCCCAATAATAAAACCAACATTACAGCATCAATTTTATAAAGTAAGCGTAGAGAAGAAAAAGAAGAAGAAAAAATACATTTTACTCATAATTTGCTTACACAAGGAATTTTTGTATCCTTCTGTCTATCATTCCATTTAATAAGTATTTATGATTCCTGTCTGTCAGTATTTGAGAGAAGAAACCCACCGCCGTTACAAGCACTTCCACATATTGCCACCAATGAGATCAACCACCATCTTTTCTTTCCTTGTGATCGATCCCCCTACCATTTTGTAGAGAGTATGGAGTACACAGCATGCATTATTATTAGCATTATTATCTTGGTGGAATTAGATGGAGCTCCTGCTCGTCGTAGGAAGTAAATTGAATTTGTAATTCTCATGATGACTAGGAAGAAAAATCCGTAATCAGATCAAGCGAACAAGACGGCACGAGGAGAGAGGAAGATATCATTCAGGGAATTGGAATGACTGACTTTTTATTTCTACCTTGAAGTTCTTATCAAAAATATGATGGTGACTACTTATTTTATTCCTTACTGACAACACCCAACAAGACAACTGACATATAGTGTAACAAGACATGTACTAAGCAAAAAAAAACATGCAAAATGTTTTAAGCAGCATACACTGACAACAAAGTATATTATGTACGCTTCTTATGCATATGAATACTTTCAAAGAGACGCAAGTAATTTATTTTTATTTTACTTGAAAGATCTTGCAGTTTTTTTTCAAATGAAAATAAAATGAATCGACAACGAAAAGAATTTATGAGTTTTGTTGCAAAAATGGAGAACGAAGAAAATGTAAACGACATATTTTTACTTGATACATATTCTCATGAGTAATTTTCGACTCAAATGTACTTGATCAAAAGATGAGCAAGTAGAAATATTTCATTGTAGCACATGCTTTCAAATACAAATAGAATTATTACGCTGCTTACGCAACTGATCTGTCCTATCAAATAAAATTGAGGAGTTGTTAGCCAAAGCCACTGAATGGTTTTGCCGTTTATGTCTGTCTCTATCTCCCAATCACAATTCGATTTTCTTCAAGCGCGGAACAAATGGTACTGGGTCTTTAATGTCAAGAGGCAAGCATGAGAGTAGAAGTCTATATAGTTTTATTTTTGGGTCAAATTATGGCTAGTGGACACGCTGTGGGAGGGCGAAGATGCGAAGTTGACTGCTAATTGGGCTATTAAATTTGACTACTGGAAGTTTGGACAGAAACTGAAGTCGAAGTGTGTCTTTTTCTTTACGATCAGAAAATGCTACTTTGGTACTTCGGTTGTACTAGTGGTCCTGTTTCGGGGCAAACTAACTATAGAATATAACTTTTAGTTATCGTTATTATGATACTCTTGTTTAGTAGCTTGTTGTTGTTGTTTCCATCAAAAGTGACAATGCAAAACTGTTTTGCTCTTTATCGTCATCACGTTTATTTGATTGGTTGTACTTGACGGTTTAAGCTTCAAAACATCATTCATGGTAATACCTCTTCGTCTCACAAGTCCTTACTCTACCAAACTGCTAGTTAAACTGGGATGACAGTAAAGTAAATGAAGCAGACTGAAGGGAAAGCATCCCGCCTTACCAAAAGTAAACGTATTATCATCATCATCATCATCATACCATACGTCTATATGGTGAATGTACACAGAAAATTCTCAGAAATGAAACACAGTGACAAAGCACAAGTGGGCTGAATAATGTGTAATCTAAAAGTGTTTGCATTGGGAGTTTGATCAAGGGAGAAAGACGAACAGAATCGCTGTTCCTCCAAATGACATAAAGCACAAACCCATGAATTACAGATGAAATGGAAATAGGCACAAAATCAACCTATTAAGTGTTCATTCCAGGGTATAGAGGAGTAAATATGCCTACCTAATGCACATACTATTATGTCGAGAGGATCGACCCTCGTGGCTCGTAGCCCCTGTGCACTACATCGACAATGCTTTCTACGAAACCTTCATGACGAGGACGGCACAAAAACTCATTTACTATTGCTACATCCATATAATATGCCAATGCGGAATGATAATGATAATAATAGCATAATAGCATAAAAACGACAAGACGAAAAACATAAAAACATAATGTACATGTATTACTAAAGTAAGCTTTCGGCTGACATTTGAAATAGCCAAAAAGATCTCTTCCCGTTTTACCCACACACGAAGAAGAAGAGCAGAACTTACACAGAACACCAAATTCATTAAAGTAGTTATCTCAGCCAATGTTTACTTTTGCAACCAAGGCTATGCTTGTTGAGAG
>JAHZMZ010004573.1:0-11631 GCA_027743805.1 Lepidocyrtoides sp. E14
ATTAAAAGTCACATTATTCAAACAAAAAAAAACTTATCGTAGGATCGAAATTCTCCTGTCAAAATCCCGTCCGTTTTCTGTACAATTTTGTTGCTATATATGATGATGCATACCATGTCCGTCTTCGTATATATTGTTTTTATCCTACACACATTTTTTGCCCTTTCCCTGTCACCGTTGGTTTTTTTGTCAACCAGCGCCACACTGCATTGACCGTATAGATTACAGGGCAAGTTGAGTTTTGTAGATGAAAAAAAAATGGCAAAGCTTAAGATATTTGGCAATGCTTAATGAATCGAAGAGGGTTTGCGCGCGTTTTACTGAAAAGTTTCAGAACAAGTTACAAAAATAAAATGAAAAGCAGAAACACAAGAAGATTATTTGATATAGTATCGTAATTTTGCCTTGCCATGCCATTACGATAATTTTAGTAGCACTATTAAAAAAAACATTTTTCATTCATTAAATTTTTAATGATGGTATGCGATAATTAAAGGGGAATGTAGTAACTAATGATGCAGAAATATATTTGTATTTATTTAATTATTTCATCACAAACTGTGTTTTTCTGCTTAAAATCCATTGTTGCATTAAATATTTGAGATAAATCCTCATACGTCATTAATCGTTGAGTGACGTAGTAAAACAATGTTGAAAGGAAGTTTTCGATTTATTTGACAATTTCAATGCATAATAGCATGAATTAAAATTTGGTGTGAGTAGGAGGGTGGTGTGACAGTTTCTGATTATTAATGTTTCCTTTCAATTTCCCTTTCCTAATCAATTTTCTTGTTTTAGTCATGTTCTTTGACACAAAATATTAAATAAAAATAACATTCCAAACTCAGTTTTTGTTGCCGCTTGTTTTTTCCTACAGTTAAATGGCGCATAATATTTGCCTTTTGTATTTGTGTATCGTATCATTTGTTATAGTATCTCCTGTCCGTTCTACGGTTGCTAACGAATTCGCAAGGGCTCGGTTTGAAAGAATTCAATGCACAACTTCAAAACAGTGATGAGATTAATGAGGTCAAGTAATTTTCTTCATGATGGCAGATGACACGTGTGAATTTCATTCACTGCATAATGTGGTATCTGAATTATCTGATCTGCTACCCTGAAATACAAAAATAGCTGTTACATTAAACTGAGTTGTTTTTGGCAACCATAAGTTTTCAACGTGTACAAAAGCAACTGATGTGATAATTATAAGTTTTTTTTATAAATTTGATGGGTTGAAGATTTATGAGTTAATGTGCAGCCTACCAACTGCGTATCGCACAACTTGTACCATTTACAGGCGGCTTCTGTTTTAATCAGAGTGAGTACGTAAAAAGCCAGAGATTTCACGCTAACACATATGGATGCATGATCATGTACCTCTGCTTGAAATACTATTTAAAAAGCATGTTGCAGTTACCATGTTTTTTTTTAAATATAAAAGGATTCATATTGAAAGCAACCGAGTTTGAATGCTTGGTTATGTTTATTGCATAAAGCTATGTACCGCTCCTTAGAAGTTGGTTCTGGTTCCTTTACACAGATAAAACATACGGCGCACTATGACACCTTGGTTGTCTGCCTGCAGATCGGAACATTGTTCCTCTAAAATTTCTAAATGTGCCCCTAGTCCGGCTGTTTAAGAGAATTTCCTCTAACAACTTGTTTTGTGTAGAAGTTAATAGGCGTTTTAAAGACGACACTTGAGCTGAGCTATTAAAGATTACTAGTAAAAAACATGGTAATAATACCATCCTAATATTTTTTATGATGTGGTTTCCGACAGAAACAGTAAGTAGGGTGTGCGATGACTCTGTGTTAATCCAACAACATTGTGCATGGCGTGGCGTGAAGTGTAATGCATCAGTGATCACCAGAATCATCATTGCCACCGTTGAAAGGATAGTAAAATACAGTCTTACAAGTTTGACTACCTATATGCATATACGCTGAACTGATGCACTTTTTGACAAGTGACAAGATTTTGGCAAGCCTCAAAAGTGGCCCCACCACATCTTCCTTAGCCTTACAACGTTTCTAAAATTTTCAAAAATTTTATAAATGACATGTGATATATGTTTATATCCTTACTTTTGAAGTTGCTTCCAATTTCGTTTCCGGCTTCCAAAGTAAAAACAGCATATTATTTTCTTGGCATATTTATGCGTGTAACCTGAATGGATCTTCATCATTCATCAGCTATGCTTCAACTTGTCATGTCTTCATAAAACTATGCATTTATTTTAACTTTTTAACATTGGTTAATTGTCATGATATGGTTTCATAGGGCTTGCCTGCAGCAGCCATTCAATCAAATCAAACCTAAAATTTATCTGCAATACAATTCAACCAAAATATACTGGTAGTGATATAGATTAAAAAATAAGTGTACAGGTGGAATACATATTTTTTGTACGGTGGTGTACATTTATATAGGTAAGTATTTAAGACGCATCATATTTATGAGCTTGTAAGTATGTGCGTATGTGAAACATTTTAATAAAACGACAAAATTTTAGTGACAGGTTAAATTAAGTAAACGAAAGGAAAATCATAGCATGATTTCAACGATTATGATTATGCATGCTATGTGCATATGTACTTGCAAATACTGTTCAACTTCTGAATGTCCCAATTTGTGTTTAGATTCACCTCATCACATAAATTGGGAAGAGAGAGAGAGAAAAAAAAAACAAATTTTTAACGCACGCACATAAACCTGAGTTTTTTTAAACAAAAAATGTCGAGTAAGTTTAAAGGCTTTTTAAATCACGTAATTCGGACAAAGCTTTGTGCAGCTTGACGTTTCAACCTTACTTGCATTGATGCAATTTAGTTCAGCCTCAGTAGAAGATAAATAAAGGTAGGAAAATAAAGTGAAACGTAGAACATTATAGCCGACAATGGTAAAACTGTTGTAGAAGTACCTGGGAAATAATATTTAAAAATTATAATACAAAATAAACTAACTGGAGTTATCATTACTACCTGTACCCTGTATCAATGATTCTTAACATTTGACATTCTGAACTTATACTTTTAAAACCGTTCAAGTTGTTCGCAAGACGTAAATACAACCGGTCGGTGGGACGTAACAGACATAATTAAACAATTTAATAAGCCAATATGTTGTAAAACAGAGCGGTACTATTGAAAATCACCGGAGTATTCCAAGCACTCAATTGAAAAGTTTTAAACTTATAAAGTACAGTGACTTTAAAACAGAAAAACTACTACCACCATATATATGTAGTAGAAGTATGCATAATATACACAAGTAGCATAAAATGTACCTAATTTTTATTTATAGGAATGTGCAAAAACATTAAAACGTCAACCGATAAAGCGTGAAGTTCTCATTCTAGTCGTTCTACACACGCATTGTTGCACTCAACTTGCTCTTTTTTGTATCATTGTTTGCCCCATTTTTCATGCAAATAGACAAATTCAAAAAAATGAATGATTTAGATTTAGGTGATTGAAAATTGTAACAGAGCTACACGATCATCATCATCCATATCATGTATATTATAGCGCATGATATGATAAGCTGGCACTATTTGTAGGACACCTTGTCATTTTGTCACATGATGATGATACATACACGACCATTCCACAACAGCATTACATACTTTACGAATTGAAATAAAAAAGGACTAAGAAGAATTTCAAGTATACAAGTTATTATAGTGTGACGTCTCTGAGAAACGTGTAGTCGCTTTTTGACTTTGCAAGCAAAAAATGACTTTTGAACAGGTTTAACACAGTTTAACTTAATAACCCAATAATGTATACATGTACAATGATTATATTCTCAACATCCCAACCAACTGCGCTCTTAATTAGTGCGTCCATATTCGACGCGATACAAAGTCCAGCATTCCGTCATGATTGACGTGACCGTTGGGACACTTTTCACTCATTTTTTTTATAAAAGGCAAAGTAAAGCGGAACAAATTCGGGAGACACAAACTTGAAGAGCTGCTCTGTTTTTTTTTCAAATGCAAGAATCAAAGAGCACCACAGTTCAAATTTTGACTTCTCTTTATCATCGTGTTTTATCGGTTTAATGGTTTCAAATCAAAAGTTTCGTCACATACAAAAAGTTTGGTGAGAAGGCTACAACGACATGCTAAAAGTACGTATCTGAGTTGGTTGAATGGTATTGATATGGCAAGCGTGACGAATTCATACACAACTAAATAAGAGTGTCAATACGCTTTACATTATAGCTAAAAAAATTAAGATTTAAACAAAGTTGGCTTAGGTTAATGTCTCCATCTCATTGTTGGATCAAGTAGATAAATACTTGCTTCTCTTAAGTCATGCAGTGCAGAGGGTAGTGAAAAAGGGCCCACGGAAATTCTCTTTTCTTTCGTTGTCATGGCAATGACAGATAGTCATTCAGTCTGAAAGTACGATATACCTAATTACAATTTTAAATAGAATATTGTACTAAACACCAAAGTACTCAGTTTATCTGTATTATTCAGCATTATACTACTTTAAGTTCTAAAGGTACTTATGATGACTTATGCTTTCAGACTGATAAAAAAGGGTACGCAAAATTTACAGGGATACTTTGTATTTTACAGATAGATGACCATATTATATTATTTGCATAAGCATTAGCTAACTCATCTATTGCAACAAGTGAGTGTACTGATGATGCTGCTGTAGGAATAATTTCGTTCGAATAACTTTTGTGATTGTTGATTGACTGACAAAAGGATTTTTCTCGATAAATTAAACCTCGCGTACAAATTTATCCACAGCTAAATATTATTTAAGAAAACTCATATTGGCTAAGAATTCACATATGTACATACCTAAGCGTAATTTTAAATGTGGTGTGTTATTTCTGATTTTGGTCAACTTCTAATGAAGGCAATCATATTACAGAATGAATCAATTTTTTGTCGCGTGGTTTGACATGCATTTTTTGTATTTGTATCAATTCAATATAAAATGGGCACAATGCAGTTTTTGATTATGCAACCGAATCGAAATGTATGCAGTAAACAGGAATAGTTCCTAGAGAGACAAACTTTGTACTTGTAAGTACAAGATGTAATGATTTGGATGCTAAGCTAATGTTGTTTAAGTGTGTTGTGGAAAGGTTAATGCATTCTATTGACATTCACTTCTCATTTAGTAATAACATGCTCATGTACTATGCTCAAAAAGATCTGCACAATTGAAAACTTAAACTTGTCCGTGCGTGACTGATCTACATTCTAAATTATGAGGACGTAAGTGACAAAGTGTGTGTTGGTTCACCACAAGGAAACATGACGCATATTATTCTAGAGTAATAATAGTAGACCGAACTATTATTAGTAGGTTGGTCTTTATTTGCAGCGTAACAGTGATATCATACGCAAAGGTTATTATTTCATTTTCGTCAATTTTTAAATTGGGAACACAGTCATTTCATTTCACCAAATTTTCCATTGATAAAAAAATGTCTGTAGCTGGCATGGCACACAGTTGACGAGGTAAGTGAGATGCATGGGTAATTATGTACTTAAATTGAGACAACTTTAGAAACTCTATTTAACATTAAAAGTCACAAAAATATGAATAAACTGTTGAGGTTATTAAAAAATGTTTTCGTTTTTAGAGTAACTCTTTTCATGTTCTTTATTCTACTACATACTTTGCTACTGCTTTGCGAGTATTCAAAATTACAAAAACGCCTGTCGAAGATATGATGTAAGAAGGTTTTGATTGTAACATCTCTGCGTCCAGTCTGGTTATTGCGGTGGTCGAAAAATTGACATGGTTTCAAATGCTTTTAATACGGAAACACTTTTTTTACTCTACACTTTAAGTTTAACAGATAAAAAATTCCGATTAGTGTTCCACCTAGAATTGATAAAAGCTGAGGAGCACGGTTGCTAAGAATTTTTTGAGTTAGGTTATACGTATACATACAGCTTGATTCGAAGTTTGAAGGGTATTATTAAAAGTATTTCTATTTCGTTATTTATTTAAAATAATGACTTGAACGCATATATGTACGACGCACATTTAGGATAATTAATATGTAGTTTTATAGTTCAATAACAGAAAAAGAGTCGTACATATGAAGATGTCTAAATGGGCATTACGAATATCCATGTGCAATTTTTCTCTCAATATTTCACGTGATTTTATTGTCATGTTAGAATTTTAGACTCGTTCATAAAATTGAATCACACTTTGAGTTCAACGTCACCGACAGCAGCAGGGCCATTAGCATAATTAAGCAGCTGACTCATAAGGATGTTCTTCAGCTTTGGCAAGCTGAAGTGAAAATTAATAATGCTTATTAAAATGTTTTCGAAAAGCAAACCTCCCTTTCAAACCACGTGCCGGTCATACCACTGCCTATGCTTGCTTATCAAATGAACGTTCGCATTTTACAGGTTCCTGAGCTCCACCAAGTGCTATTTCTCAACTCTCAATAAAAGTTGAACTGCATTGCATTATTGCAGATCAACGGAAGGTGAGACTGATGTTAGTGAGTGAGACCAGAAATCTATTAAAATTATGTTGCGTATTATCAGTGCGGTGCATCTTTCTAAACGTTTTTTATGTTTATGATTCGCAATTAAGATACCTGCACGGTTTTGTTAAATTGCGCTTTATATTTATTTATCTGATTTTGGGTACTGTATGTAGTGTTGTTATTTTCTGACCACCACCCTTTCACCACCATCTTCAACTTGTCTGAAATAAACTTTTACTGCCGTAACATCTCAAAGTTGTAAAAGTCAAAATATCATCATCAAAATACAAACAACAACCTCCCACAAAAAAGGCTGCAAATTGACACGTAGTATTTAATGGCGAGAGTCTAAATGAACACAAGTTTTACTTTTACCTCTCGACGATTCGAAGGAATTCGACCTATATTTCAAAATCTGACAGAAGCATATAAGCCGTCATAAGGAAAACAATTCATCAATTTTGCCTACGTTCATTTTTTCAAGCTGCTAATGATTTTTTTAAACATATGCATGCACAAAAGTGAGGAGGACTTACGCATATTATTTAAACAAAAATACCCTTGCTTCCCTTTCGATGAGAATATTATGTTTGTTCGTTTATCTAAATAATAAATAACTTTCCAGATGTTGATGGCTCTTATTCTACATTTCAACTGTAAAAATATCTGAATACACAGACCTATAAAGTTTATTTGTCCTTCGTTTGATCGCTGTATAAGATTACTTTTTTGTAGAAAGTGTCTAAAAAGTTAAAAATGAAAAAATGGCCGAGCTAAGTTACTTTGTGCTACTTCATTCCTTCAATTTTTTTTCAGGTAAAACTTTACATGAGGTGAGGTCTAGGAATGATAATATGTAGGTTGGCGGTTGGTTGCTGGTTGGCCTTTTAAAATCAGTTTCTTAAATTTATTGTAGTAGCTTCTGTTAACTTGAGTACAATTTACTGTAACTACTATACTCCTCGTTAGACATGAGATGCTACATTAATGATGGTCATTTGGCAATTTTAGTTGATGCTCAGTGCTCATCTCATTGCAGCTGTCAGTTACTTTTGTAGAATTACATGCACGTCGGCAAAAAAAAGATAATATCAAATATGTAGTACTCATTCAGTTTCGAAAATGAAAAAAAAAATGTTATCTATTGTGAGGTTCTCATGGAAACTTGCGTTATGTGTATGTATGTAGCACTACAATCCATATTTTCAGTGAAGCCACGAACAATACCACTAGCACCAGTTTTACAACAAGTCACTATATATTTGAATTTTTATTTTAAATCGAGTAAAAAATATGAAAAGGATATCCTTTGTAAAGCGCAAATGAATGTATATTACTTTTCTAAAAAAGTAGATGAAGAGGCCGAAGGAACCAAGCAAATATTGTAAATGCGTTTACTACATTTATGTCGACGAATAAGACAGGACAGTTTTTAAAAAACATAGAAACACGTGTCATCTTTACATTTATCTACCAATGCGTGTGCATATAGGTATGTGATGTGTATGTATTCTGCATTGAAAAATCTGAAAAATGTAATGATCCGTTTTTGCTAGAATTTACGGGCATACAATTTTCAAAAATAACACAATTTACAGGCCGCAATGAGATTATATTCAAATTTCCATGCCATTTGCAAAGCATTATGTTGTACTCATTCAAATATTCATTTTACCTGTTACCATTTTGGAGAAATTTTTGTTCGTTATCTTTAAATTCATTCTTAAAATCAAGTACGTCTTTGAATGAATCTTAATGGAGGAAACCACTCAGAAGAAAGCCCCCAGTGCTCTTAGTACCTATGTATTCAATAATGTGTGGTTTTGAATTGGTCCATGATGTATGCAATCAATAATGACCAAATGTGTCGCCAAATTCAGTTCGAAAAACGGCTAAATTTTCTTGAAATGTGACTAAATAATATTAAAGTTTTCATTTCCATTTAATTTTTGATATTTCAAGAAAGGAGTGTGTATTGTGTACACCTGTATGAGTAAACAACATGCGTAGTCAAAAAGAAGATAATACGCCGTCAGTTTGCCAAAAGATTACTTTTAATACCACAATCTAAAATACGTGCCATAATATTGAAAAGTTTGAACGAGAGCGTGTGCGCTTAAATGTAAAGGACAATAACATAGAAACCTAAAAGTACACTTGAGGGTACAAATTCAACAATTCAAAAACATCCAAAGCATCTCCTTTTGTATTTCCTTTTTTTAAAAGGCATTGAAACAAAAATTAAATTAGAACATGCATAAACCGTCGTACAGTGGTGCAGATTTGTCCGCAACTGCAACATGTAAGCATGATGCATTTACTGCTGTAATTATTACCTACAATGTCGTTTAACGCAACGTCTTTTTTGTAGAGCGATTACAAATGAACTTCAACTCCAATAATAAATGCACACCCCCACACGAGTAAAACATGATGATTCGTTATAATCCATATTATTATTTTGTAGCGAAACATCGCTGATTTGGTGCTTATGACTTACTATTACTTACCATGAAACAAATGAAATTACATATAAATTACAGGAGTTGCATTTTTTTTTGCTCAAAATAGTTCACACACCATAATCTAGGTATTTTAATAAATGTTAAGGCTACGCACGCACCAAAACCAAGTTTATAATGCGTCTTCTGGTTGTTTTAAAGAAAAAGGGGAAAAGTGTACGGTAAACGGTAACATTTCATTAGGTTTGGTCTACTAGCAGCGTGGAAAAAGAGGAAATGCGTAGGAAATACGATTATACGAATCCTTCAAAATTATTTCAAGTAGCAAAACAACTTGAGGTTCGTCATCACCTGCACTTTCAATGTTTTTCATGTCAAGTGTATCAAATAACACCTTTGTTACCACTGTTTTTTGAAACAATGATTATTCGACAATGCTGTTTTCTCCACATTAAACCAGAAATTAATTGCTTTCAAAAAAATTTCTGCAAAATACAAAATAAGCTCTTATGACTTTGAAGTTAGCCGAACTGTCTAATAATAAAACAAGAAACATAATGAAATAATATGCTTTCCCGTCCGTCCGTGTCATTGTTGGCCAACACTGAAGTGCAAAAAAAACAAAGCATATCGTCAATTAAACAGAGAGTGAAATGAAATTGTATGTTCTGGGAAGTAATCTTTCCACTTTGGAGTGATTAGGGCGATGATGATCAGCAACATCAACAAAAAACACTTAACTCACTGCATAGCATATTATACCTCTGCCCACCGTGCATTAATGTCCAAAATGCATGAATGAAAATTAATAGGCCAGAATTGCAAGATCAGATCATTTAAACGTGCAAGATTCCACTACCATTTTTACAGTATCGTGTTTGTTTGTTTATAACTTTTAAGTAAAACCTAAAACTAAGTCACCGAAACGATGATCAGATAATCTTTACAATCAAAGTGAAACATGTCATAGTGGCAATAAAAAGTTTACAAGTCGATGAGCACGGCAAAGTAAAGTGACCAGTTGCTTGTAAATAACATACCTACGCAATAATAATAACATTAGAAGGGGCATCATAAAATTGGGTTCAATTGATTCCACCCAAATCACAAAAGTAGATCTCTTACCTAAATAAATTAATACTATTATCGCTGAAACACTGGATTTGAGGGTAAGCAAAGTTAGTTGCCTGTTAACTTTGGTCTACTGTTAGTCTCCTCTCTCTCTTAAATGTGCGTAACCTATAAATCCACAAAAAGACAAAATCGCTGTAAATGAGCAAATTAGTCTGCGCGCAGTACAACACTGAGATCATCTATCAGTAATACCACTAATAAAAATTGGTGTTGAAATGATTCAAGTATTTTAGTAGAAGAGGTAATCTCAATCATAATAAATAGCTATTATTGACTATCGTTTCCAAATTACTCACATCCAAATGCCAATTTGCATGCCAAGTGAACTCTATTATCGTCATCATTAAAAAAATACGCATAATAATACCTAGAGTTATAATACATTGTATATTAACACAACATGACTGCATCAGGAGCAAGGCCATTGATGAAAAAAATGGAACAAAAATATTAGCCGGTAATTAGCCAATAACTATCAAGTAAATTGCTTACACATTTTAACTATTTTGTTCCGTGTGGGATGTAATTATGGATTTATTTTTAATGCAGCTTTCCAAGTTCAATGTTTTGGATGACTTTTTTAAGCAGTAGGTATTTATAATTTTTTGAGGTTTTAACAGCTTATCAACAAGATTATTAATTAGCCGTAAAATGATAGCTACGCTTTTTATTTCTAGTGAAGGTCTATTCTTTAACTTTTTAATACTTATACTAGTATTTGTAGCACCTCTTAATGAAATTCGGGCAAAAAATACATCATTGATATAAACCGTAACTATCGCTGGGATTAAATTATGATTGGCCAATGATAACAATTTCATTCAAAAGACAACCCACACCGATTCATTTTATCTGTATTATTATCTTTCCCCTATAATTCCAAAATTCTACTCTGTGAGTACTTGTTCATGATGATTAAAATAGCTAATTCCTTTAATTTAATCGCAAAATCATCGAAAATATTGTCCTAATTAAAATAATTTATTATTTTTTGAGCAGGTCTTAAGAACAACAAACTTTTACCAGAATTACCGAGATAGGCATAATGATATCATAAATAAAAAATACCCCGATTAGCTCGAATAAGTGTGCTTTCAAATTGATAAAAAATGGAATCAAAGATGATAAGTAAATATGTATATTATAAACGCGTAAACTTTTAAGATTTTATGAATATTGGAAAAACACTGTTTGCATTATGATCGTTATTAGCAGTAAGCACCCTCATTCATACAGCTTCATTAGGTCTATATAATAATTGATGATGATGAGTTGTAAAGAAGGGTGCAAATAGAAATATCAATTACTACCTGCTCGTTTTACTACAAATAGTATTCCTTTAAATAGTATATTATAGCTGTTAACTTTTTCTGCTGACAAAAGTAACAACGACTTGTGTAAAGTCAGAGCAGAAACTATCGAAAACGTTGATGTAACGATGGTGAGAAAAGCCATAAAATCTTGTAGTGTTTCATAGTGAAAACTATATAAACGAGTTCAATGCCGTTCATAAGATGTTGAAAAAGATGTTAAAAAATTAAA
>JAHZMZ010004574.1:0-27253 GCA_027743805.1 Lepidocyrtoides sp. E14
TACAAGGAAATGAGGAATATTAGGTGATCACCGTAAGTCTGATCGAAATTTCAAGAGAAATAAAAAATTACCCTGGAATTCCTTTGGAAATTTGGGCGGTCCGTTAAATGTCTGTTGAAAATTGAGGCCCGTCCCTTAAAATTCCGCTAGGAATTGGGGGCAGTCTGCCAGAAGTCCGTTATAAAATGGAGAAAGTCCAATCTGTTTATAGTTGTCATACGAAAGAGCTTCAATTTCAGCTTTTATAGTTAGACAAGAGTAATCCGAAAAGGTAAAGATGGCAAATGAAAGTACACTATTTCATTATTCTCTAAGTTTATAGTCGGTGATAGGACCAAAAGAAAAATATATGAACGGAACAGTAGGGGAAATGGATTGCCGTCATCCAACTTAATCATGATCTACTCACACTAAAAACCTACATAAGTACCTGCTTGTTCTACTCTACCTACGCACATTCACTCCACTTCCTTTAATTGTTGTGGAAATGAGCACAAAATCATTTCCGAAGTGAAAATGAAAATACAAAAGAATGAGCTGGTTCTCTCACCTTTTCAATTACTTATTTCAGCCAGAGCTAGTAGATCGGGAAAAATAATAATAAGTTTGACGGAGGATGTAAATGTGATGATTTAAAAAAAGTAAAAACAACTAAACTACAGCTTCTTTCTTTTGTTATGATGACGACAACAACAACAGCATATTTGACAAAATGACTAACATGATGTTGAGATAATCCTAGAAATGGGCAACAGGAAAAATTGTGTTTTCTTATGGTGATCATCATGAAAAATACATGAAGAAAAACAAGGTTGTCTCGTATAAATTAGAAAACATATACGGACAGTATGCAAGTAGTGTAGACTGACTGACTATGCTTACATTTGTCACTAGTCATTTCTGAGCAAATGCCTGCCCTACCCACACAATTCACCATAAAACTAGAATCTAACCATGCACCAGTTGAATTTCAGTTGTATAATATGAAACTAGCGCTTGCAAGTTAATCAAGTAGAGTAGGTCGCATTGTGATTTTAGGTTTGCCAGTTACTGTGCACTACGGTTGAAATGTAGGGAAAATAATTTCTTCAAACTTGGTGCATTCGCATTTTGGAGGAGAAATCTAATTTTGTGTGTTATGTTTGTCATGATAAGTTCAAGGCGTTTTATGAGTTATACGGGTTTTAATAGGATTTTTTTATGTCAGGGTAAGACAATAGAACTGTAGGAGTATAAAGAGAGGTGTTTATAAAGTTATTTACAGTAGTACACGGGTTGTTGCGCTGGTATATCATATGACCTCAAAAAAATGAAAGCAAAGATAGAACAAACAGAAAAAAGGGTAAAAGGATCCCAAAAATGTGAAGCCGACGAGCGCTTAAATTATTAGTATAGTTATTTGACTATGAAAAAAAACTATGAACGTCACAGTAGCATAAAATAAATACTTTACCTAGTCAGTCGTATTTTTTCCGAGTTGACCATCGTTTTCATACAATAAAACATGCATTTCCAGCTCATAAAACGCAAGTGAATGAATTGGAAACGAGACGCTTTGACAACTGTAGTTGCTACTTGTGTATATGCATCTCTGTAAAAAAAACTTTTACAGCTACTATCCTTATACGTATATTATGTGGTATTGTACATACGTTAAGGACTTATCATTCCCTACTTATCTCATTTTGTAGACGGATTTACAAATTCAAACAAATGTTTTGACTTACATATAAGCTCATTGTGAAAATCCTATGTTTAGAAGTAGCAACTCAAGAGCTGAAAGCTTTTTCTTTAAGATCTTCTTGTTGATTATTTAAAGTTACATAGGTGGCTAGGGACTGACTATATATACGAGTCTGTGAGTTGTTATGGCAGCATTACGTAATAAAAGTTGGATATTAGTTTGGGAGGAGTCGAAAACTGAAAAGACAAACTGTTTGTGACTTCAATACAGAAGCCAGCGTCCTACAAAGCATTATCGCAAAGTACGTATATACATATATTCCACTACATCTTGCACAGCTACAATAACGATTAGATAAGTACTTAAGTATAACCACTTGTACTTTAGTGTGAAAATCTAGTAAGTATTGTCCAATCAAGTGCACTGTAGAAGGTTTGGCTAGTGTGCTTTTTAAGTGTGCATAGCTTTATATAAATGAATGGAAGTAATGGAACCAAGTCTGTTTAACAGATATCTTTGCCTTTGGAATTTTTATATCATGTCTGATGTAAAAAATGACGGAAGTTAGCAATTTGGAAACAATACCAAATGCAAAAAAAATCCAATTGGAAAAAAACTTAATATCAAAGTAGTAGGCATCTTTGTAAATGAGGGCACTTATTGTTCAAGTGTAATTTAGAAAAGTCCGGAAAAGTTCCAACAACGGTTATACGTAATAGATAAATGTTTGCACTACTTTCATATTATGTAAAGTTAAATATATTTTATGTGCCTAGTTAAAGATAAATTTAAGTACAACCAGCCAGTAAGACACACCTCTGTGTACACACATTGCATTGGTAAGATAACATGGTCGTTTGAAAATGGGCTCATGGCTCATTTTAGCAGTAAGTGAGAGAGAATGAAAGTGAGATAGACACAGAAAATGAATCTGATATCTGATGGTTAGTGTAAGTAGTAAAGAGCATATACAGCAGCAACTGCACTAGTACATTTTTTTCAGCAGTGTAATGTAAGTTGTACGTCATATTGGTCTAATAGCCGCCGTATTAGTACTCCAGAAGCGCTCTTTACTTGAAGAGTTTCATTCAAGTGGTAAAAAGCCATTTTATGCATTTTCTCTGTGTCTTTCTTCTTTCCATTCTTTTTCTTGACTTGCTTACAACCGCTTTTTTTGCCATATCCCGCATTTTACGTCTTCAGTTAGTTTTTTTTCTGTTTTTTTTTCCTCTCACCGTAAGAGTAGAGAATTTATAAGGACAAGTGGCTAGAAAGAGAGAAGAGGAGAAAGTGTGTATGTGTGTGTTGTGGTTGGTAGTGCAGTGGTGGTAATAGAAAAAAAAACTGACATCATCACCGAACAGAGTAAAAGAAGCGTGTATCATTGAAGTGTACAAGAAAGAATGAGAAAGAAGAAGAGAGTGAGTGGGAGAAGGGGAGAGAAGGGAAAAATAACTGAAAGTGGCATGAAAAAATAATGTAATGGAACATATACATGTATTATTATTACCGCAACTGTAATGCCAAAAGACATGAGATGGTAATGTAAAGGCAATGTATCATACTTTACTACCAATTCCTCTTTTCTCTTACTAAACGGGAATATCAGTAATAATAATGAATGGTGAAAGTACACACACTCGTTTTGGATACCCTTATTCTTTATGCATTTTTCATTTACTTTCGAGAATCTCAGAAGTTTGGTGAACCTCGGCTAAATTTCATGTGAAGGTTCTTTTCAAACTAAAAGAAGGAAAATTGTTTTTGAACAAAAATGAGATCAAGAATATATATTTTTGTTTTTTAGTGGGGAGAAAAGTAAAGTCAGAAAATATCAATATGAAAATGAAGTATTTTTAGTAGTGTAAGATTTAGAAGTTACGCAGTAAGTGTAGCGTGGGTATAAGCGTCGCTAGGAAGTTTGAAAAGCGTTAGGGTTACAGGCAAAGTAAAAGGTTTTTCTATACTGGAAAACGTTAATATATCCAACCACATGCATACAATGATACGAGTTAAAGTAAAAAGTTTCAAGACATTAATTGGTAATGTCAGTAATGATCTGTAGTTCTTTGTAAGATATTTTTTTTCTATGCAGGTTTACTTACATACCTGCTTGCATATGCATGATTCCAGCATGATTTTTCTTGAACTTTAAAACTAGAAGAAATCGGAATCAACAAAAACTTGGTGGTATGGTTGTCTAACAGATGTGCTGTAGTTTTGACTTTATTTAAGCCATTGAAATAAATGACCATAGTTGTAGTAGCATTCGTTCATGAGTAGTTGACGTAATGTTTCCCAACTTTGCTCGTAAAAATTCAGACTGCGACTCGTAGAAGAATGCATTTAAGGAGCTGTTTATTATTGTCTCCGGAATTCTATTACAATAGGAGAGTCGTGAAAGTGACATAGAGATAAGAAATTTCCACTTTAAAAATAAACGAAACATAGGTTTAAGCACTGACAACTTTGACAAGGCAGTTTTGTAACATTATGAAGAACATTATCTATTTCCAGTACTGGTAACAAAGGGTATTTCTGGTTAAAAATCAAAAGAAAAACCCACAAAGGCATTTTTGCTCTCTAAACTGCGCAAACTATGAAAAGTGACGCTGGTGGTGCAAATGAAACTTTGAATGCAGTAACCATTAACCAAAAAAAATCAATTACATGTGTCATTATTTCCATTATTTGCGGTAGTAGTGTAATGTAATAAGCAAGTAGTGTATCTCCATGGTAAATTTAAAGTATTTTGGTGTCGTATTTTGAGAAACTCCTTTGACAAATGTCTTTTCTAAAGATAAATAGCTTGAGCAAAATGTGTTGATGTAAACATTCATCAACTATCCCATGCATGCACACAAAGGAATGCGCAAATAGTTTCTCTAATTGACTTGAACAAAGGCTATTGTTATAAATTCAGGCGTGAAAACCAACAAACCTTGTTCAAATACCATGGTTTAAAAAAAACCATGACATCATCGCTTTAAAAACAACACGCCACTCACAAAAGTTTACTATACTACTGCTACATATTAACGTAATTCGAACTTATGAATGCAATAGATCTCATGGAATTTATGCATACACATAGCATTTTTTTATACATTTTTTTTATTTTTATTCTCACCAAAAAAAAAGAGGCCAGGCCCTACTTTCACCAGAAGACATAAAAATGAATCAGACTTGCTGCCTAGAATGCAAAGAAGGCAGGAAAAAGAAAATAAAAAAAAAAACAAAATAGGAACCATATTTTTCAACTACTGATTTGTCTACTACTGACTGAAAAGAAAGAACTCTGACGAAAACTGAATTTGAAGGGCTTGTATAAAGGGAAAACATCAAATGCAAACTTCCAACAAGTGTACATGCTGAGTAAAAAAAGCGAAACGTCGAAAATAAGAGAAAAGGTACAAAGTCCGATACGTGTCATTGAATTCCTCTTCTCCCGTTTCCTTTCCTACTAGCACTCACACACACACCATGGCCATCATATTAAAAGGCTCACCAAACAAGTTCTTCCCTTCTATTTTGCCGTCTGTTTAGATGCTTGGGTTGGAGACCGGTCGGTAAAAGAAGGCTACAGAGAGATAGAGCGAGAGAGAGAGAGAGAAAGAGAGGCTTTACACTCTCACATGTTTTTCTTGTCCCTTTTCTGCCACTTTCTCCTTTGCTCTTCCTCCTTTCTATGCATTCCTCTGGGATTCTTCCCATTCATTCAAAATACATGAAATAACTATCTATAGGAAACAAATACAATATTATGGGAGCATGATTCTGTGAAAGAATGTGTCCCCTTATTTTACCTTTATGTTGGGGGAAAGTACATTTTATAGAATATGTCTTGGCATGTTGTTCGCTGTCGCATTCATCCTCAAAAGTATCCACATTCCAGTCGTTTTCTCTTTTATTCTACAAGTACCTCAACTTACCTATTCGTATTTGCGTAGGCACGCAGTAAATAGTCTGTGAAAGCTTAGAGATATAAAACTGTAACTGTACCACTACCACTCTGCTGACTCCCTAGAAACCCTTTTCTATCAACAGCAGCAACGCCAACGGCAGTAGCAGTGATGTAATAAGTTGTGCTATGTACTGCAGCTGTTGAATAAAAAAAATTTTCGTCTTCTTCCACTCCTGCTACTAGTACACACTAGTGCACAACACGCCCTCGGGGAGTACTTCTAACTTTGTCCTGCTAATTCAATGAATTTACGTTTGTTTTTTGAACATTTATCCGAATTTGACAAAACGTGTTGTGGACGAAAGCACCCATGAACAAGCTTTTTGCACTTTTACTCTTATCTAATCTGATTTCTCGTGTTTTACAGTAATTCTTTCTTGTTACAACTTTTCCAAGACTTTAATTCACGAGTACGCCCACGAAGAAAACATCCAACTTTAAAATCGTGTTTTTGAAAGAATGTAGGTACATGAAAAAAAATGATAAAATTAGTTTAGTCCCTTTGCTGTTTACGAAAAGAGAACATTGTCACAGACTACTAAAATGGTTGGTGGAAGTTTGTATGCATTACATCGTCAATACTTTAAAATTGGAGTAATAATGCTAGCAGTTTTAGAAGGCAATATTTAGCATCCTATTTTTTTAAATTCTGAATCGACACTTTGAATATGTAATGTCAAATCTGTAGTTATTGGCTGTATCATTTCGTTATTATATAAGCCTTCTACATTTCTACATTACACTTAATTATATCTTCCCGTGTTCATGTGCACATGCTATAATATTAAATTTTGTTTAAAATGCTATTATATACTTCAAACTTAAGATAATGTATACGATGAAGAGTTTCTCTTACTGAACAACGTTGAAAGCTTTCATGAGCTCCAATTTTTTCTCTAACGTTGTAGTAGAAGAATACGTTACTGTTATACCTATAAAAAATATATCTGTTCAATATTGGGTTGTAAAAGAGTGTTACGGAAAGCAGCAATACTCGCAGAGCCACTAATTTTACTGTTAGTTTATTAGGTATCACATGTTGCTGATATATATGTACATGAATATTAGTCTTATAATTTGTAATAAAATCAACTTTTGACCAGTTTTAGCTATCCTTAAATAGATTTTAAAAGTGTCTTCCATTTGTAAGCCTTAATAGTGTTAAACTTTGCTAACCATCATGCTGAAATAATTAAAATATAGAATGAAATCTAAATTTAGCATACGAATAATATGTCGTATAACTTTAAAATATGATTTTCTACCGCTTTTTGTTCGTTAAAATCTTTTTAAAAAGTTATTAGGTTTGGGACAACGACCAAATAGTAATAGTGGAGGTGAAAGCTTTCAATCTTTAATAGTCTAGTATCAATGGAAAAAATGTATTTTCACGCACCAACACAGCCTTATTTTATTCAAATCACCACCGTATTAAAACCTATCAGTTATATCATTTAAATTGAATACTAAAGTTCTGTCAAATGTGCTGGAAGCATTGTATCTAAATTATGAGTTGTACAATAGTTAATTTTACTCTACACACAACACTGTCCACTCAACCGTATCAATAAAGCAACCAGAACTAATACTGTCGTTAGAGTACTATTCTATTTTTGGCAACCTCCAAACTTAAGTTTCTTTTTGTGAAGCCATCGAGAATAGGTAATATTGTTGTATTTACATATTATGCTCAATGCTATGTAGCATGTTTAAGCAGTTGATAGATTGGTTTGCTAGTTCAGGTCAAAGCTCTTAATGGCAGTAGCGCTATGCATCATAAATACTTTAAGTACACCAAGATAAAATATTGTACGTGGTATGTCTTCTATAAATATGGTCTAATTTCTCATCTTCTCTCTGAAGCCTAGTGGAAGTTTCAGGGCGGTCTTCCGATTCTGTTTTTATGGTAGCTTTTAGCCTCTAAAGTACTTTAGACATATATTGCTACGATGTGTAGGTACGTTGCAAGTGAGACGATGATAAATAATTCGCGCATTAATAATTGCCAAAGGTCACATTACAACGCCACGACCCATTACACTCGTCGTAGAGGATGAACACACTTGTATATATTGAAATGATAAAATGTGAGTGAGAAGTAGGGTTCTGTACGAAAAATATCGAATTTCATGCAAGCTAATTGGCTCGCCATGCTCCTAACTACCTAAAATTTAGCTTTTACCAAAAAGCATTGACGGTCTAATGTCATCATATGCTTATTTTATAAATAAATAAATATCCATATTTTTAATTTGCCTGGCATAGTCGAGGTCAGCTTTAATGATGACAGTGTCAAGTGACCAAGTCAGCCCCCAAAAGACCATAATGTGCAATTCTGTCAAAATTTACATATGTAGTTAAATATATCAAGGTTCATATACCTAACCATTTATTTGTAACGGTGTAGTTTGTATTCATGTAGAGACATACATATTTATTTTTGGCAGTAGCAAGTCATCGCTAATTAATAAACCGTTGGGAGTAGCGTTGTAGGTAGTGCAAGCAAATACAAGATGGAAGCATGGCTTGACTTGAACAAGATCAGTAAATTATCTACAAAATACCAAATTTGAAGCACATTGCCCCAGTAGTTTCAAGATATACGAACCTATAGCTACTTTTATATCCCTGTGCTTAAAATTGTTTTTTCGTTTAAACCAAAGAAAATGAAGCTGGAACACTTGCCCTCTGTTGAAACTTTATTGGACAAGGCATTTTTTCCAAAGTTATGTTAGCACTGAATTTATTGCGAATTTTAGCTCAGTCCATGTTAAATCGCAAGAAATCTGTCTGCTTAAAATCAACCTGGTAGTTTTCTAGATAATATCGTATTTCAACAGAAAGACATATTGCTGTAAGTAGTAAGTAAATTTTAATTAAATTTAGCATGTTAGCTGATGTTGCATCGCATCAGTAAGTTCAGTGAAAATGGTGAGTGAAAAACCTGTCTACGCAAACTACTCGCAGTCACAGTGAGAGAAATTCTGAATCACAGAAAAAAAAGAAAGAAAACGGGACGGATGATGATATTAAGCTTTGCTTTTGTATGTACACATTATCTCTCTGGCGCGGCGTCTGATGTTAGGTGCGAATATGACCGTGCAATGCAATAGACACCGTTTATGGCTTCATGTTAATGTATAATAATAATACAAAGTACATATGTTAGCAGAGTAACCCAATATTACAAATATGCTTCCATTAGTTTTAATCTCGTTTACTTTTAATTTTCTGGTTTCCCATCTTGTATTCTTTGCTTTTAGTTCCACCAACTGCCAGAGTGAACGACTTTAAAAAGTAAAGTGCTACTAATAATACAGCAGCGTGTTTTTGGTCATACTCAGAATATGAAACAGATATGCTTTGCTTACATAGCATTTTGCACGAATTTATTTTCATAAAATAACTTTGTAATTAAACTTCGTTTTTAACTTTTAGCTTTGGTTACACTCCGGCATACTTTTTCACAACTCTTTAGCATTTTGTCAGTAAAATGCAGATAGTATTTTCATGTCTGCTTTTCACTGTTCAAAGTGTATGCGCATACTATATCATGAAAGAAAACTGCTGTTGTTATTAGTTAAAAGGAGTAAAGAATTGAGCGAATCACGTTGAAAACTCATGAAAGCGTCTCTACATTTTTATGCCTTGTATTTATTACATTATTGTTCATTACGTGGCATCCGTGACTATGTGAGGACTGAATGGGTATACATTTGTTGTGGTGGTTGTCATCCATCAGCATTTTGGAAAATGGAAAATTTATTTCATGTGTTAATTAAAAGGCTGACTACGATAGCAAAAAATATTGCACAGCTTTTAAAACTAGTGACGCACTGATTGCTGGAGCAGGAGACAATGACTACAAGGAAATAGAACGCTTTGGGAGCTTGTAATGTTTCACAGTTTCCCTTGCATTATTTACATCATTACGAAAATGACTGCTTTTACTTTTTATATTCTTTTTTAATAATTCAAATGCAAGTGTCAAACCCGGAACATGTTTGCTTTCCCTTCTCGTTCCGCTGACACTGACGATTACGTGGCTTATGTGTATGATGTACTTTGCATGCTTTTGTTAGCAATTTGAAACTTCTGTCCATTAATTAATACGTAGCATGAACGAGCATTCAGTCATTTAAACTTCAAAATATTTACTCAAGTTAGTTTTTCCTGTAAATTAAAAAAAAATATCAAACTCGTCAGCTAGTTTCGGAAAAATACTGAGTATTGTATGTTTTTGTCAAGTCGTTTTTTCTCATTGAATAGCTAATTTTTTTTAGCATAGCACAGCAATATTTAGTATTCGATAAATCAATAATATTCTACTTAATCAGATAAATTAAAAATTTCCTAGAAATTTTCCATTGGGATGGGCGTTGATTCTCTGAACAAACGAATGAATTAGTAATGTGGAACAGGTGGGCAGAAAAGTGCTAGTTTTAAAGACTTCTTGATATATTTTGCATTACCATAACTTACACACCCTGGGGTGTCTTGACACAAAGCAAAGCAAATCCTAATGTAACCAACAAGTTTTATCTATTAAAACTTTTCGAGATTCTTGGGGAAAATTAATAATTATTTTTCAAAGTTATTCAATAGCTGCATTTATGAAATTGCCAAGAATGCTACAAAATCTGCAAATTATCCATTGGTCATAGGTCCTATAATGTTTTTTTTTCATGGTGGAATGATTGTAATCGATGGTATAGTATACATATATTACAAAGTACATATATCATTGACGTTTATCACGTGTCTGTTTTTGCTTTAATTACTTTTTGATCACTTTCGCAACTTGTCATTCAAGAGTTTTCATTTGCAGAGTAGAAAAGTGTTTCTGACAATGATGCTGCTCCTGTCAATTCTGTCTGGCACAGGAAACGGGAAAAAGTTTCTTTTTTGTGTTTTGTGAAGACTAAATTCCTACTAATACTACAAATACCAATTAATTGGACAGACAAAGAGAGTTTCCAAGTGTTAACTTTTGCATTTACACTTGTGCTATTTCTATGATTGTAAATACATTCAACCTTGCTATCCAATGCCAACAGGCGTTAATACTTTGTATATTAACTGCTGTACGTTGGAAAAATTGTAGCATAGAAAATTTATAAAGAAATTCTACTACCGTTTTGTATGATGGGAAAAGGTGAAAGTTCAAAATGTTACAATCTTAAAAGTAATGGTAGTAATAAGTTGTTCTAAAGAAGGTAAAAAAGGAAGCAGAAATGTTGAAGTGAAGAAGAAAAAAAGTAAGTAAGGAGAGAAAAGAGCACAAAAAATGGCTCTCAACTTCAAACCATTGTTACTTATCACTTTTCTTATTGACTTTGGCTTACTTTTTTTTAGAAAAAGGGATTTAGTTTGTCTTTTCGGTTATAGAACGAGAGGGGGTAAATGGAACAATGTGAGTGAAAGAAACGCATCTAATCTGCAGTATCTATATTTCTATAAGCTTGTGCAAACACTATAATATATGAATGTATGTACTTACTCTTTGACAGTCTGCAATGCTCATCATAAATATAGAAAAAAATTCATCTCCTCTTCATCTTCACTGCTGATTCTGATTCCTTTCATTACTTTTCACACTTGTTGTAGTAGTAGTAGTACTCTCACAGTCACGACTCATTTGACTTTCACTTTATCCTTTTCATTCTGATTTAGATTTTCCGCTGGAGGGACAGGGGCCTTCCGATATGGTTGCTGCTGCAGCTGAAGGAGACCTGAGTGCTGACCAACTTTTACACAGCATGAACAAGTAAGCTGATTTTCTTATTAAAATGGTCATTTTTTTATTTCATTCTTTTCTACCATAGCATCTTAAGGTACTTCAGTATGCTACTTAAATAAACTTTATATAGTACGTATGTATCTATACGGAATGAGTAATATACTCTTTTGTCCCCCTCACCTGCGCTATGTTGTATTTTCATCATTGTTATTTTTTTTTACTTAAATTACGTTTCAACATGCATGGTTTTGCCACTTTTTATGTACGCACAACAACAGGTGTGTCTTCTTGGCAATCTGTTGCCTACACAAGCTTCACTAATGAAAGGTACATTATGTTATGACGTATGTCTTTGTCGACCTTGGCAAGGTCTAGAAAACAAATTCACCCTCTTACCCACACTCGCAGATCTTTTCAAATTTTCACTCCATAATTGATCATTAACTACTAATGTTGCTGGTGATTGATGAGCAAGTTCCCATCTGGAAATCCCATTATGAATAATGCTTAAGCGTCTACATACACTTATCATTACCAACATCATAATGAACGTTTCCTTCACACTTTTCTATGTATTCATCTTGAATTATTATCATCAGTCCTCCGGCCTTTTTGCACGGAAAGAAAACATTTTCTCATGGTCGCCTTTCTCCCGTCAATTAGAAGTGTAGCCTTAGAACTCTCTTTGGGTATGCTAACATTAAGACATTCCTCTCGCATGTTCAAGACAAAACTCTACGTCCTTTGAAAGCCGAATGTTTTCATTTTATTTTATCTTCAACCCTTAATAGCATGCACAGTGTACTTTCCTATTAAGCAGGATAAATACAATGTTCCGCTGTTGTGAGCAAACTCATTTTCGTAATAATCACCCAGATCATCGTTCAGATAGAAAAAAATACTATTTTTAAGGCAGGAAAACCCTGAATTAGTAAAGAAATACGCTTGTCAGTAATGATATCATCATCATCATGCATGCATGCATGCATGTATCTACCATGAAGCACGGCAACTAATGCAGCGGAGTTGTAATATCCTTGTCAGATGGAATATAATTTATAAGGATACGAAACGGATAAAACAAAACTCACTCTCCATTCCCAAGTAGCCTGCCTTGCAAACTGCACTACTACTGCCACCAAAATGTGTTTTGTAGTAGTCTTCCCTCCTTCATTTTTACTTTCTGTCTTCTTTCCATATTGATCGAAATTGCGTTATCGTCGACATGCTATGCTAAAACAAACATGTATTATAATAAATATATACATAATATGTACATGCATAACTTCATACGTTCATACATGCACAATGTCAGAGAATACCATGAAACTTATATTATTGCTCCCTGTCATGACCAGCTGTAACCGTTTTCTGTCTGCATAGTATTAGCAGTACTATGTGTAACGGTTATGTCTTTACAGTTATTTGGTAACGGTTGAAAAGGAATAAGAAAAAAAAACTAGAGAGGGTAACACGAATCGAAGGATGGCTAGTTCTGTAAGCATGCAATGAATGAATGTTTCTGTTTCTCTGTCTCTTTCTTCTTCTCCCTTCCTCACTAATATTTGTGCATTCAGTCAACCAAAAACGCGCGTACATCTGGTTTTACTTGCCAAACCTTATCACTACTATCGCCAAGTTGCCGTCACTGCTAAAAAGAGTATTGTGCAAAATGACATGTACATATATTATACATATTTACGTTGATTTTAGCGTTTCTCAGCAATAATATAATAATGAGATATACGCTCTATTAGGCTTGTCATGGGTTAGTTGAGGAGCAGCAGAAGGAGAGAAAGTAGTAGCAGCAGCAGCAGCGTTGCAAAAAGAAAAGCGTCCATAGAAACAACCATACTGTTGGATTTTCCTGCTGATGACAATGAAATTGCTCTGCTCTTATCGAATTTGTTTTTAGGTTTTCCTGGAATGGTTCAGTGGGAAGCGCAAAGACTGAATGTAAAGTGAACAGGCACGTCAATTTTAGAGATATTGTGCATGGCAGTATCAGTGCCTTGTCACCATATGAAATGTACACTGCAACGTCACCATTATTATCATCGCCATCTCCATTATTGTGTTTGTAGATTATGTTATTTTACTGCGATGATGGTAGTAATGATAACAGCTTGGTTAGCTAATGTTGGGAGGTATACCTATCAAGCAGCACGTTTTACTTTTCGTAGTAGAAGAACGAAATGATGTAATGGTGGGTCATTGTCGCAAATACTAATGTTATTATTCATGAACTCATTTGTTGATTACTACTACTACTGTCATCACAAGCTTACGTTTCCTACTAATAGTTCTGTTAGGTCATTTTGCTGTCCTTCTCTTGTGGTTGGTAGCATCCTGTAATCATCAACCTTTCACCTGGCTCATTTTACCCATCTAATGTAGCTTGCCTCTTTTTTGGATACACTGGTTTCTCATGTTGGGGTATTATGCGACACTTTCCAAGTCATGAAAAGGTTATCGGAATGTATTAGTCAAGAAGACTAAGTTTTTGTCTGCTGCAAAAAAAAAATGTTCCATGGGTTACCTGTCACCATACTGTTACTTTCCATTGACGTCAAACGCAAACCAAAGAAACTATTGAGGGGAAAAGTAGCATTTTGATAATTAAATATCTTTTGATTGAATTCTACCTCCTTTGCTAGCGTTAGTGAAAAACGAAGAAAACGTGCATGTAAAGTCACTTGTACCTTTCCTTCAAACTGTCCGATTCTACTGGAAATTTCCTGTCTTGTCCTAAAGTATCTTGAATTTATCCAAATCAGAATCTAACCTTTCCAAGTCAAATATTTATTTTACACACCTATGAGCATCATATTTTATGCATGTGAAAGTGAAAAATGCAGCCGGCGAGGCTGAAGTATACTTTGTCAGAGTATAAAAAGAGTTTTTTTAGATGATTGCGATTACATTTACTTACGTGTTAATTTACAATTGACTCACTTCCTACGCAGTGTTCAGCGGAAATAGTTTTTAGCTAGTTTTATGAGAACAAGCTTTGTATCAATTTGTTCTGGCGCCTACAGCAGCATGCCTAACTGCCTTTCATGATAAATCCTCAGTTCATACACCATTCACAGTTTTGAAGCAGAAAACATGTTTCCTGAAAAAAAAAAGTTGAATACGTTTTTTCTCGTATAATTGGAAATATCCAGTGTGACCTTCTGGACAAATTTATGTGCTAGAGATGGAATGTATGTTCAAACATCACTTTTCTCTATCATCATATTCTAGCTTGTAGCTATTCATAAATATTTGGGATTTTATATCCTCTGGTCATGAAAAAAATTGCCAGTTGCCAGAAATATCGTAAACGTGTTAGCACAAGCAATGAGGTAATAACCTGTTTGGGTTTTCTTTGCTTTTTCATCTACTACCCTACAGCAATGCTACTTTCATCATCATCACTTAAGTTATAGGTATGGATTTACATTCAAAAATATGTTTTGCATTAATAATGCTACATTTTCAAGCATATAACGTGCACTATTATTATTAATGAAATACATACATGCGCATGATAGGTAGATGTATTTTTCAAAACTCCTTAAAAGTTACTCCTACCTTAGTCTTTCGATTTAGACCTGATATTCTTTAGCGTGGCTTCAGTAAAAAACCACAGTCACTTTACTCTGTATTTACGATGTACAAAACTAATACATTTCGGTTGACTTGTTTCCTTTCACTGATATGTCATGTATGTCTCTCTGAGTGAATGAAATGAATGGAGCAAAAATTTTACATGAATTCCGGCAAGTAGCAGCACCAACCACAAGCAATATATACAGTGATAGTCCAAGCGCTGGTATAATATATAGCTGCTGGTATGAACATTAGGAAGAAACCAACGTAACATATACTTACATGCAACAACTTGTTTCTTTCGGTATGTGCAATGAATGAAGAGAAAGTTTATGCATGTTGGTGGTAGTAAGTAAGCAAGAAAAGAAAGTATGTTCATCTAATAACGTCCATCTACAGAAATGATGTTTCAAAACAGCTGCTAGTATTACAGTACTACATAGCCATAGCTGCAAATCACGATGATCAAGTTGATCATCGTCATCTTCATGAACATGATTACCATGTCAAGCAACCCAACAACTGTAAAAGCTAGTTCCCATAGAAGAAAAAAAATGATGAGCTCAAATTCAGTTCGAAATAAGAGAACTACAGAGACACACACATACACACATCTTCTAAGCATGTGGACATACACAATCTTATTTCCTCGTGTTGGCAATGTAATTTTCAAGAGAAATTGAGAGCATACTTACAAGTAGTACACTACCATCAAGATTTCTAACAGTGTCGCCATTTACTTTTTACTTGGCATACAGGGAAATCTCAGAAAGAAAGCGGTTGTGAAAAGCATAATAATAAAGGGAAAGAGGCAGTTCATGCGATGCACACTTGACTACACACGCAAGCAGGACAATACTCAATGATGGTATTATTTTCTAGTTTCCTAAGGAAAAAAAAACTCCTTCGTGTGAGAATGTATATGCATGTGAGTATAAAGGACACAAAGATCTATGCTCGTCCGCACTCATTTTGTATTTATGTAATGCATCCCAAACCAACACGATACATGACTGTAATAATATTGTCTGCACAATAACAATAATAAAATTCTTTTCCAGGAAACGACGACAAAAAAAAATTGTAAGTTCATTCATACTTTTTCATGACCATGTTCATCCTTTTTATATCTTTTTATATAGTAATTCTGTCATTGGACTTGCTGTCGGCAAGATAAATAACATGCTATATTGCTGTATAGTTTTACATAAATTCACTTTGGCGAAGGAGACCACTATCAAAATGTCTTGCTAATGTTGTGAAGAACCGCAAAAAAGTACAATTCATGCATTCATGTGCAGCCACAAATACATGCCTAAATATGTACATATACCTAGTAGTATTGTGAACAAGTGACAAACAAAAGACGGAAAATATTATCTGTCCTATAAAAATATTGGCAGTGATGATGGTGGTGACATACTTAAAGAAGGAAAAGGAACAAGTCTAGTCACTCTGCTTGCTGTATGTTCTCTTTACTATAAAAAAAGAAGAGGAGATGAAGATGAATAAGATGCTTCCATATGGAGGAAGAAAAAGAAGAAGCTACACGTGTACATAAGAAGAATGCCTTTACATTACACACATAAGAGACCTTACCCATCCTCACCTCAAAAACTTTTCCAGCCGTTCAAGTATCTCTCCTTTAAAAACCTTAAAGCCAGAAAAAACCAACCGAACCAGCAACTCACCCCACACATCCAATCCATTTCATCTCTTGTCTCTCTTCTTTTCTTCCTTCCATTGCATTGCCATGTGTGCTGCTTTCCTTATTTTTTAGGACGACGACGACGTAAGAAGCTTGCCATGCCGAGCGAAAGCACATAAGGAATGTAACGCTGTGTTAAACATAGTCTGTTTGTCTAAACAATTGAAATAACGAGAAGTAGTGGCATGTATGCTGCAATCGAATTTTCTCTGGGAAAAAGTAAACATCGTAAACAAAAACGTTTTTATCGTATTTTTGTTTGCCTTCATTATACGCATTTTTACCTTCCTTTTAAAATTAGTATCGTTGCTGTAGTTTTGAGAAATGTGATGAAAAACTCACTCTACTGGAAAAAATCATTTGTTCTTGAATTGCTTACGCCACCATTCCACTACCACCGCCTACATAATTTTGTGACTTGGCTCATTTTAAAAATGTGTAATGACTTTATCTGCCTGCACAGTATACAATTTTATTTCGCCATCCTACTACTTTTTTTCCCTTCTTTTTAGAGTGTTTTATCTTCAGGCCAAACACTTTTTTCATCCATCTCCTAATAATATTTTCAGCATTGTAAATACTTGGCTTCGTAGTACATACAAAACCTACCTTACATATTTATTACCCACCACGTAGTGATAGATGAGTAAGAAATATGGCACAGCCAACAATAAAAGTGCGGTTTCGGTGGAAATGCACAAGAAGTTGGTGGAAGGAAGCGCTCTATACTTTTCTCGTTCTTTTACTTTCACATTCACTTGTTTGTTTTCTTCACTTTTCTTCCAACTCAGTCAACACAATGTGATCAACAAGGAAGGATATATTTCTAGATCACAACAACATCATCCAACCAAAATTTACTATTATTTAAGTGCAATGCTAACAAAAGTAGTATAACGAAGAAAAGTAGTGGTAGTAGTATGGTGCTATAAGATATAGTGGTGTAAGGAGAACAGAACAGATAAGAGAAAAAGAAAACAACTGACTGAACGACTGACAAAGTTGCTTCGGTTTGTTAAGTGTAAATGGATGAAGCGTGCATCATTTCGAATATTCCAATTGTGTATTCCTATATTCCTGCTATCTGCTTCACTGCTGCTGTCATTCTGTTATCGTATGATAATAATAATGTCTCATCTGAATGAAACACAAAAACTAATAATAATAAGAGTAAGACATGCCGAGGAGTGTATGTAATATGCATGCAGACTCTTCGTTTATCCAGAAGCTCTGTATGAGTGAAGGTATATGTGAATATTTACTTGACATACGCTCAGAAAACACTCTTTCGACTAGTATGTCAGCTTATCTTCTTGCTTACCTTTAAACCCAACATCAATAACACTCTAGAGTCAGCCTACTACTTTAGTACATTGAATCGCTTGTATACGGGAGAACGGAGAAATGCATACATTACCATGCATTTGCTTTGCTAGCTGACTGATTTACAGGGCTGAGAGCTCAATAATTTTAAAAGAGCTGACATGAGGTATGTACATATGTACCACCTAGGTAGGTAGGTATGCATATTTTACTAGAATACACGTATTAATCCAAGTGACAGATTTGAGCTGCTCGATAGATGGTTGAAGATAGACAGCTCGTAGATCAAAATCAAGATTTTATTTTATGATGAAGCTAATGATTGTTTACTTAAGAATCAGGAGACATAATATAGATATGTATCTAAGGAGAAAGGTTTGAGTGAAACAATTTCATCTTAATAGCAGCACTTCTTACTACCCTCCTTCTCCTTTTACCTTTCATCTTCTGTTTGGTTTCCCCGGCCACGACTGATGAAGTGGTTTTTTTGGAGGAAATGAAAGCAACCGATGAGTGGGAGCTACCGTGAGACCTAGTTCCTGGTAAGACTGGGGAAAACTGGAGGAAATACAGGTTGCTAGCAACAGCCTACTTGATGTGGTGCCACTACACTGGTATTTACATGTCTGGATAACATATTGTTAGCGGTTATCCCTGGTGAAATAGGGAGAAACTCGGTTTTGCTGTTTTTGACGTGTCTAAAAATCAGTTGTACTAAAATCTGCGAATGAACAGATGCTATGAGAAATATTTTAAAGGTCTGTCCAACTCAACTGTTTGCAAATATTTATCAAATCAAAAGACATTGACACACACTATACACTAATACACTTCTCTCTTCTCCGCCTTGCTACTCTGCTTGATTGATTACATGGTAATAAGTAGTAACATCTGCATTTCTAATAAAGTGTTGAAATACAAATCATCATGTCAGGTTTTGAAACACGGGTTGAGCAAATGCATCGTTGCCGTTGCAGCCAGAAACTACCAGTTGAGTAGGTATGTATCTTTTACATAAAGAAAAATGCTACTCATTTGAATGGCAAAGGCGTTGAAAAAATATTATGCTGCTATCTGCGAAATACTTACGTACAACAGGCACATTATACCAAAACGAATAGACATTCTAAACTCCCATTTTTATTAAACTGTATCCCATTGTAGCAATGTGATTCATACACTCCCATCTATTCCAAGAACAGTAGTATAAAAAAAAAGTTAACATCATTTTCCTGGTAGAAATTTTCGAACATCATTTTTACAAATCCTTTACTCAAGCCATACTCATCCATTTACTCATTTAAGAAGCAAGGAGTGTTAGATACGCTTTCCATTTTATTTATGTTTATTTATGCTTACAATAAATATTATGTTGCGGGCTACTAGGAAAAACCATAATCGTACCTTTTAGCACTTTGTTTTATAAAATAACGGATGTAAGCTGTATGTACGTGAAAGGACTTTATGCTTCTGCACAATGCATGATGCCCTTTCCAGGAAAAATATCAGTAGCATCATCTCTTCATCTTATTTTCTCTTTAATCTTCTCAAAGGAAGAGAACACACAAGCCGTGTGAAACGCATTTCTTTGAAGGTGTGCTTGCTCAGAATTCTGTAGTGGCACTATTGCCTGCCGTCATACAAAGCGTACAGCTGTCTGCATACATTCTCCAGGCTTTTAGAAAAGAATAAAGATGCATTTTTTTAAGATGATGCCTTGAATTTTCTTTCTCCGTTGGAGTGATGTGCTACTTGACTTTCATTAAAGATGACTGTAGACATAAGTACGTGTGTATAGGAATCTTGCATCATCCCCATCACAGTAACTATGATGTTATTATTATTATCCTCATCATCATCATAGCCCAGGTTCTTTACCGTCACCAGCACCATCACTATTATCTTTGTTGAAGGTGATACTGATAAGAAGATAGATATACTTTCAGTTTCAATGCTACTCATGTCGTTGCTAAGTTTAGTGGTTAGATTTTTTGTTCGATACTGTCGTTTCCCTTTTTTCTCGTTCCATTTCTTCATTGCATCATCCCATCATCATATTATCATCATGTAGCCAGATTGGTGATAGTGATGATGATGATGATACTAAGAAAGTTGGACTACCATCTTCCTTTTTTAACATGCATCGCCATATACTTCGGTTGTCTCATGTCTGCCATGTTTCCGTAGTATTTTTTTCTGTAGTCAAAAAATGAGATCTGTATGCATATCACATCCATCATTGACATTAAAATATAGAGCCCCGAATGTGGTGTAAAGTTATTTTCTTCATTACATTTTATCACAGTAAAAATTTGTTCAGTGTGTGTGGGTGGGAAAAACATTGGGCATATGAGAGCAGAGAAAAGAAGAGCAAAGTAAAAGTTGATATAATGGAAGATGGTAAGTGAGGATCAGAGAAGAGAAAGGTATCTTTCTCTCTCTCTCTCTCTCTCTCTCTCTCTCTGTAGTTTCATGCTGTCTATATTGCATGTGATGACATTGTTGCCTGCTGCTGCTGGTATAGCGGAAAAAACTACGAAAAAATTGTATCCCATCCCAATTCAAGCACGTACTTTGCAACGTTACTAATCCGATTATGTGTTTTGATGAAAAATAATATAATAAAACAAACGACTTTGTTTCGTATTTTTATCTTGAAATTGGCTTACGCAACTTGGCGAGTAAAAGAAAACGATAGTAGATCCCTTTTGTTTTCCTTTTCGAAGGCACTTGCTTCTTGCTGCTTGCTAAAGACTTGTATGTTGTACTTGTAGAGTTGTAGTAAACAATGCAATGCACTTAGGCATGTTGCTTTGAATGCGAAGCCCGAGAAATTATTTTCTATTCTGTTGGTGCTGGCTGTACTGTTTCAGCATGACAGACATTTCTGTTTGTGCATTGTGAACACACAAACAGAAAAGACAGCTAATATCGAAATAGCCAAAGTTTCTTTGATACTTTAAAAAGCATGGTATTAGCGAACGTAGAAAAAAGTTTGCAAAAAGAAAAAAGGTACTGAATAAACAGATAGTGGCAGCTGTCGTTGTTGTATTTTGCCCTTATAAAATGGGCAGAGGACATAACACACACAGTCCATGTTGGCTTGTGTGTGTTCTGTTTATACAATGACTAGCGTGAAAGTTGCAAGTAGAGAGTTGTAGGAGGATCTAATCTGAAGCTGCACTTCAACCTAACTATCATCGTTATGCTATCTCTTCCTCGCTTTCACATCTCACAAAAGAATAGCAGTCAGCATAAAAGAAAGCGACGGACGGAGAGAGAGAGAGAGAAAGAGGGACTAGCAGCAATCGAAATTCTTCTGGTGGTGTCTTCTCATTCCTTTTTCGGTCCCTTTGGGCTGAAACGTGATCATGATCAACAATAACTAATAATAAATTACAGACATGATGACGGCCATGATTGCATGGAGAAAGAAAGAAAGGAAATTTGTTAATTTGAAAGTAGTCTGATAGTAATACCGTCACAGTATGGCTTTATATTATTAAAAGCTAGTATATATCATGCTTTTTCAATTTTTTTTGTGGCATTTATTACAAAAAAAGTGGGGGTGTCGGTAGCTGGAGGGAATCATGATTGCTTGCCGCTATTAGAGTCAATGGATTTATCCCAAAAATGGAAATGTTTTCTTTTACAGACCATCTCAAAACTAAAACAATCCTCCTAATTTATATATTATTTAAATACTTGCGTACTCCAATCATTCAGATTTTTTTCAAAAATCATAGTTTTACTTTTTTTACTTGAGAAGAAACTTTAATTGTGTTTTTATGTAGTGAATATAATCGAGAGAAACTTGAGAGAAAGTTTTTTCAAAGAGGCGTTTGTACGTAAAGGAATATTATACTTTTCAATTTCCGTAAAGAAAAGACCGTTGTCATTTCTGTGTAGCCAACATAATTTTTCTTATGTCTCTCTCTCTCTGTTCAGAAAAAAAACTTTTGCCGTCAAGTCAAGCAGTTTTTGAAGTTACACAAACGACGACATCCCCAAAATCACCGCAAATTGGAAGTCCCATCTGTTCGTAGTGTGCATGAGTAGGCAGATGTGTAGTAGCTGTAGTTTTAAGAGAACGTATAAAAAAGTAGTTGCTGAGTTTGCAACGTAACACTGTTAAAGCTTGTAAAGATCTTCATTGTAAAACATTTTGTGAGGGTGATCGTGTTGTGAAAAGAGTGATGTGATCACTGTAAGATGTGATATAAATATACGTCAACAGCAAGTTAATACGGGGCCGTATGTTTTACTCTAACTGTAGTACGGGTTTTCTACCATATCATCATAGATATAGTGTGTTTATAGCAGTGGACACACTGGAATAATCATTCCGTTGACGTCCACAAGTTGAAAAAAAAATTTATCATACAACCTCAAGAGCCAAATTAAAACACAAATATGTGACACTTTTGGAGCCAAAACTCCATAAAACATGCTGAAGCTAAAGTTTTATTGCCAAGTCGTATAGGTACTCAAACATGGGAATATTTTAATGTGAGATAAAAGTTGTAAAAATAGATTGGTCATTTACTCATGCGCAAAGTAGTTTCCTTTCATGTTGTCCCCATAAACTAACCTGTGTTTCTCTCCTAACGTTGCGCTGGCAAAAAAAAACCTCATTAATAAATTTGAAGGAGCTGCCTCTTGAAATGCATTTACCTACACCATGTGAATATTTAAAAATTGCTGCTATACTGCTGCTTTTGTTTAATTAATTATGAGCCCTTGATCGGTGGAAAAACTGTGATGTAAATAATTTGCTACTGTAGATAGTAGTTACATGGCAGCTTACCCAACATAAATTTCTAATGACTAATCACGCATCAGTTAGCTTGAAAAAAAATTCAAGTTATATTCTGGTTTATGCATGTATCTCTACTTGATTTACCCAATACTCTGGAAGAAAAGACATAAATAATAGGATATACATAATGCACTGAGTGATTCTTAGTTAATCAATCCTGACTTAAAAGTTAAATCAACATGTGATCAGCTTATTTTGTACTACTACATGATCGTTAGTTTAGCATGTTCTATTAAAGACCACCATGACCACGAATATAATTAATTTCATGAAAGCAGCACAACATGCTTAGTTTACCTGTATAGGTATCCACCCTGAAACAAGGTGGTAGAGGAATATGAAGTGGAACTTGGTGAAAGCGCATGATGCATGCCAAGTGTTCTCCAGAGTAAAAACTTATCTCACTGTGTGATTTTCACAACGTTTATATCGTAGTAGTCGTCCTCTAGTTTAGTTAAATGAGTGGTTTCCTATCACAACCTGTTTGATCACCACTACAAAGACCATGTCTCATCAACTTGTTTCTAGTCAACACACACTCCACTCTATACTTTTAATGTATACTTATAATTAGTGTCATCAAATATATAGCAGACAAAATAGCATTTTGGGCGTATTAAAAGGGAGGACCCCAGAAGGCTAAAAATATGTGGTAATGGAAGGTTCAACTTTGAACGGTTCAAATTAAAATGTTTTCGAGTCAAATAACACGGTGGTCTGTTGGACGCACAATGTTGTGTATCCTTGATTTTACATGGTTTGTATAATTCATAAAGGGGAAATGAGTAGTGGTTGTCAAATAATATAGTGTATGTGGAACAATACTGAAAAATATATTATTACAAATGATAAACAACAAATCTGCACAACAACAGGTACCTGAAAGTAGGAAGGAAGTACAACTTTTTTAAGGGCTGACTAACTCATAGTAAGCTGCTTCCTCAGTCTCCTGCCATTTACTCATATACATATTTGTCTTTGGATTAGTTAGAAGTTTCTGTCCCATATTTTTACTTTCTCATACTACCCAGTCATTATCATGGAAATTGTCTCCCATACAGAGTTTTATGCGGAAAGTGGTTAGTCAGGCTTGAATTCACTTTAGTAAAACATTCTGGTTTCACCTTCTTCATGACCATGTTCGTTCTCGGCAATTTTTTTTTTACAAAACTTTAGAGCATTCCAATGACTTATTATCCTTAGGTATTATCCTTAGTCATGATATAGTAGAGAGAAACAAAAGTCGTGGTGTATTTTACAAAAATGTAGAGTAATAGGAACCTCTAACCTCCTCCTACTCATTTTTCTACTTTTTTAGCTCATTCTTTTCGACTTTCAAGTAAAGTGTAATTTACAGAGTTTAAGCAAAAAAAAGTTTTAAAACTTGAGATTGAAACTCTGTAATAGTCATTCTGTCCAAAAAAATGGTTACTCTACTAAAATAGGTAATTAATAGGAAGCTTCATACATACCTATGTATTCACATATATGGAATGGTAGCTCTCTTAAAAATCGAAAGATGCATGATGATGATAATACTGGATGTGATGTAAAAGAAGAGTGGTTAAGGTTATAGTTTTAGCACGTGTATGCATCCCAGTCAAGTGCATCAAGTTTATGTATAAATGATGATAAGTAACCTAATGACGTGAAAAACTCTGTGAGCTTTCAAAATTTGAAAAAAAGACGCTTAATACAAGGTCGTAATAACGGCTTATGTATTATGCCTAAGCGTAGCTTTATGCTTGTAGTTTGCAAGCAACGGATCCTAGAGCAATGCATTCATCCATATGATTTTGGTCAAGGTTGCACCAAATTGTTTTTTGTTCGTGATATTGAATAAACTTGAACATTTAATTAGACAAAGTTACCTAATCAAATCAGATTTATTAAATGTGTAATGTAATGTTCATTCTACATACATTTAACATGCCAATTCCTAACGCATAGTGTTAGCCAAACAGAAAACATCACTTTATACATATGAACCTAGGTAGGCCAGCTAAGCGTAAAGTGCAAAAAGCAGAAATAAAATGGGCTTTACTTTTTATGGAAACATATTCTTCAATGTCAATTTCGTAAAAGAATTTTATGTCATATATTTGTCAATTTATTTTTACAACGTAGAGAAAGTTTGTTTCAATGAACTTTGAGACGAGGAAGAGAACGTGATGACATTTAAGGAGATGATGTCGTGTACCTCTTGTACAAGCCCCCTTTGTCAGCTTGTTATTTTCGCCATGCTCACAAAAGTTTTTTTTTTCCTCCAAACCTGTACTTCTTTGGTTGAAACCGTAAACCTCTTTTACTCCATGCATGGACAACAGTAGCTTGCCAATTTGTTGATGTCTTGTCTCTCCTCATCTATCGTTTTGTTAGAGTTTCTACAATAATCATAATAATAAGTAACATCATTTACCCTCTCTCCCTCCCACGCTTTTATTTCTTTGTTGAGATGAACATTTATTTTAACTGTTCGTTGAACTAACCGTTTGTATAAATGGAGCAATGTCGTACAAGGGTAAAAAAAGAGTACTTCTAGGCCTCTCATAAAAGCATAAACAAGTTTAAAGATTTAATGCAAGTGACATAGAGCAAAGACGAGATGATGAAAATTTCTAACTTTGGAAGAACTCTACTCATCCATACGCAGCAGCGCATAATAAAGATCGACTTCCACTTGTACCTATTTTTGTCATATATTATACAGACAGGAAACCAGGCGCAAGCGACTAAAGTCTTATGGGAACTGGCGTAAACAGGGACAGCCTTACAACGAAATTCAATACTTATTGTTAGTAGAGATGGAGATAGAGAGACCATCAGCATCAAAGTTTTTGTACCATTGGAAGCACCATCTTTTTTTTCAGTATGAAATGGATTTTGATATACTTGAGTGGATTAGGTGAAAGCATTTTTATGAGCCATAAAGAAAATAACTAGCTACTGCATATAGCGTGTAAGCATGTTATGGGAAAAGCCGAAGTTGTAGAATTCCATTTGGTAATAATAAGGTACCATGCCGGAGTTAAGTTATTAGTATGTTTACGACTTGCTGATGATACTTTTAGATTGACTAAGGACACCCATGTCTACAAGCAAAGCTGAATAGAAAATTCGACACATAGCGTTTTGCAAGTTTATTGAAGTAGCGTGTGTTGTTGATGATAACCATGATTACTTTTTTTTCCTCGTGTAGGAAACATTATATTATGCATGCTGCCGCTTCTGCTCTCATTTGTGAAAAAAAAATCCATATATATTCAGAAAATAGATTGTAGAGAAAGTAAACAGGGATGGAATCAGCATTCAGCAATGGAATGAAAAAAAGGTGGTAATCAGCTTCACAGTTACATGACACCATCATTACGTACATGCGTGGGTTTTTTGTTTCGTTAATAAATTTCTATGAAATATGAACACAGTGTTTTTGAAAGTAATTGAAATTAGTAGGTTTTCCCACAAAAGAAAGAAGCACTGACATTAATCAAAATGAAAAAGTGTATAGAGATTTTTTTCCCTGACTTTAATTATTTTTTTTGATGTAACTACTTGAAACCCTGAAAGGCGTAATGAAACCGATGTGTGGTGGTCTAGGATAGTTGAATCACTGTAGAATCAGTGCTCACATCGCATCGTCTCACTTGCGTCATAATTACATTAACAAGTCTACAGTAGAAATTTATTTTACAGTCGATATCCGTCAAATAATGCCAACTAACTGTGAGGCTTAAATTGAAGTGGTGTTCCTGTGACACTACCCTCGCTCATCCATGATTTGTCACGACTAGCAAACATTTACTTTATTAAGAGTTTTTTTTTTGCCCTTTTTGTTGTTGGCAATGTTGACACACCAACGCAGTTTTTAGAGCTGGCTAGCTTGGCAAAAACACGATTTCCCAATTACATGTCAAGTAGCTAACCCACTTGTGTGATAGGCCACTCGTGAGGCATATTTTGAAAAGCATGCATGGTGTAAAAAAAAATAACCCACCATCTGCCAAGAAACAAGCCTACCATATCATGATGCCATTTGAAAAGGGCTCAAAGTATTTGTGTACTTGTATTTGTTTTCGAACACAATCGACATATTCATTTTAGCTCAATCAAACGAAGCATGAAATTTGGAAGATAGGTATTTACCATTGTAGCTTTGGCACATCGTGGGTTGGTCAGACATTCGCTACTGGCCACACATTTATAGGAAGTTGACTCTTCATGTACAGCAGCTACTGCATCTACCTGCACTATTGATATTACACTTGATGTAATATTGACAAAGAGGTTTTACTGTTTCCAGTCTGCCAAATAATTCATAATACTATTATCGAAACACGAAAACATCGTTGCCACTACTGGAGGGTAAACATTCCCCTTCCATGCAATTTTCATTTAATTTCATTTTAAATTTGGGAACACTC